>PVIY010053072.1:0-14866 GCA_004026745.1 Myrmecophaga tridactyla | reverse complement strand
CTTCCTTCCTTCCTTCCTTCCTTCCTTCCTTCCTTCCTTCCTTCCTTCCTTCCTTCCTTCCTTCCTTCCTTCCTTCCTTCCTTCCTTGTCATTCCTTAATATCCTTTGAGCTCCTTTTCATAGGAAGCAACAAGTAGCTATCTGTCCACTTGCACCCAGTCCTCAAAAGTTAATTTACCTGATTTCTTTCCTCTTTCTTCTAATTCTGTTCTTTTAGAAAAAAAAAAAAGAAAGAAAGGAAGAAAGAAAAAGGAAGAAAAGGAAAGGAAAAAGAGAAAAGAAGTTTAGCCTTTGATATGATTATAGTTTAATGATATGTTGCACATTTATAAAAGCCCACTATACCATCTGTAATTTTTTAAATTCTTAGCCTGTAAGTCATTTAAAAGCATCTCTGTAATCATAGATTGTTTCTCATAGTGTTTGTTTTCTGTATTCAAGCATCTATCATAAGGGAAACTTAAATCAGTAGACACCCATTTGATGAGTCCTCACCATTGTCCTACAGTTAAAAAGACAAAGAAAATATGGTAGTTTGGTAGGGGTCACACAAGTATGAATGTATACCAGCCACAGGACACTACACATTTATTTTCCTGTGCCTTCACTTTCAAACGTTACATATGTTTATGAAAACTACAGCACAATCAAATTATGACCATAAATCAGGATTATTACTCTCTATCCAAAATAGTCAAATCATATCTATTCATTTATTTAAAATATCAATTCCTCCATGAGCATACAAGGATGAAAGAGAGAAAATGCAGCTTGGCCAATGTAGGATGGCCCCATTTTTTAAGAGAACATGGTTTGAGGTGGCAAAGCTATGAAAGGGTATCATATAAATAAATTGAATAACTGGCACAGATAGCACCAAGACAGAACTTAGAAAGGAGCGTTACCTTGATTAATTGGGTCCAGTGCAGATGTGTTCTCAGAACTTCTATCTTGTCCAAGCCCCAAAGTTAATTGGGTCCAATGATACACGTTCAGCTAGTCAAATTTGCAGGGAACATATGTGTAAATACAAATGCCAAGTATTTATCTACAATTGGGATAGTACTTTTTAGTCTGTAGTGTTCATGATTTCCAACCAGGCCCTTTCTGATGTCCTAGCTATGGAAAACCAAATCAACAATTAGAAATTTGATTTGTGAGCTTGGATTCAGAGCAAGGGATGGTGAATAATATATACAGTTCATTTGTTCATACATGGAGTGTCTGATGAATCTATACCCCACAAGACACATGGCTCTGAAGGGCTGTTTTAGCAGCCACTAAAATCATATTTCTGCCCAACACATTTAACAGCATACAGCTTTCTTTGAGTTCCTTGGCTACCTCCGCCCAAAGTCTTTTCTATATCCCATGTTAATATCCTCTTTTACCTTGCAATCTTTCTATAAAAAGGATTCTGCTTATTACGCTATAATCACCTACCAGTGCTACCTCCAAGAGATACCAAGTGATAAAGTTCACCTTATTGGAGAGTTAAGTGTCTCAAAACTCAGAGGTCAAACATTTACAATCTCTTGATTTATTCTGCAGATGGCTTATTTCTACTAGCAACCTTAAAATGTACACCATTAAATCTCATGAGGTAACTTTTCCTTTTCTTTTCTGTCTTCCTCTCTTTTTTATCATTTATCTGTCTATTTTTTAAGTACTCAGAAACACATCTCTGTTTCTTCCATGCCCAGCCTACAAAGCATCAACCCAGTAAATGCTAGGTGGTGGTGGCAGCACAGTTCCCTCTCTTCCCCATATAACCAGCTAGATATGGTCATCAAGTTTTGTGCATTCTTTATGAAATGTGAATTCCAGTATTTCTTTTTTTATTTGCATGGGCAGGCACCAGGAATCGAACTCAGGTATCCTGCATGGCAGGCAAGAAGTTTGCCTGTTGAGCCGCCGTGGTCTGCCCTCCAATACTTCAATTTTTTTTTCTTTTAAAAATATGGAACATTTCATGAATTTGCATGCCATCCTTGTGCAGGGGGCATGCTAATCTTCTCTGTATCGTTCCAATTTTAGTATATGTGATGCCTAAGCAGCAAGCACTCATTTTTATCTTTATGTTTCCAACCTCATTTCTCCTTCTTAGCTCCTCATGCTGAAAAATTTTAATGACATTCTACAAAATTTCCCTGTATTCATTGTCTCTTCTACACCTTTTGTACTTGCCCAGCAACTCTGAAAATTCATGCTAAATCACTCTTCCTAAGACAATAGACTTCACCCAGCTATTAATCTCTCTCAAACTTTGATAATTCTCCATTTTTTTTTGCAGTTTAGACTCTTCAACTTGGCCTCTAAAATCTATACACAATCTGTCTATTGAGCATCATATTCCATAGCTCTCTAATAAAAATAAACCTGTATTCTCTCAGTCCTCCATCATATCATTTTGCTCTTTCTTGATAATACGGGCTTCACTTCATTTTTATTTTTGTTTTTAACCACTGTCTGCCTTGTTCTATCCAGTGTTTGAATCCTAGATTACATCTCATCTTTAGTATCCTGCTTTTTTAACATCTTATTTCATGTTCTGGGCACTTTTCCTTGCTCCAAACTTTCATTATGAATTTCTATTCCTATTAGTTTTCCAGCTGCTGAAACACATACTATGCAGTGGGTTGGCTTAACAACAGGAATTTATTATCTCACGGTTTCGGAGGCTAAAAGTCTTGCTTCCACAGGGGGTCAGTATCTTCTGACTAGCCAGCAATCATTACGGTTCTTTGGTTATTCTGTTGCATGGAAACATATAGGGTGGGGTCTTCTTTCTCCAGGTTCCACTAACTTTCGGCTTCTGTCTGCTCCCTGTGGCTTTTCTTTAATTGTCCAGTTTCAGTTGTTGATAAGGACGTCACTCATACTAGAATAGGCCCCTACTTCAATTTGGGTACACCTTAGCTGATAACATCTTCCAAAGGTCCTCTTTACAAATGGGTTCAGGACCAGGGTTTGGGAGCTGAATAGGCCTTTTGTGGGGGTCATGACTCAATCCCCAACAGTTCCATACACCAGCATGTAATCCCTAGGTGATTTACAAGCTAGTTAATTTATACCAAGTTAGTATCATCACAGCAATAAATCCACTTTACTCATAATTTATTCCAAATAGACTTTAAAATATTTCTCCAGCTTGCTTTAGCTACTGATGGCTGTCCCATCTAATGAAATCTCAGAAGACAAGAAACCACTTTGTCAACTTATGTCACGTCACATGCACTTAATAGTTTACTAGTAATTTGTGGTGACAAGAATAATGAGAAGGACCTGTACCTGTCTGAGAAAACAGAAAGCAATTTAGAAAATAAGGATAGAAGGAATTTCTTTTTTCCATTTTCTGACTGTTAGATAAAGAGTCACTTAGCCTTCCTGAAACCAAACCTGCATTATGCATTAAACAGTAAGCTGTACTGACTCCTCCCTCTTGACCCAGTACTTGCTTTTGTGTAATACATCTCTCCTTTCTCTGTTGGCCTTGCAATCACCTCTTGGGATTTTCCCAAAGGTACTGCCCTTTGGGCACAGACCAAGTACTTCAGGTTCTTCTCTTCATTCTCTTCCTCCACCTATAGTCTGAAGATTGAGTAATAGACAAGAAAAGAGTTCACTATTTCTAAATTTCTATAAGCAGATACACTGGAACATCTTGCATTCCCATATTTGGAGGTTTTCTGATGTGTAAACAATGTGGAAACTAGCAGTACTGAGTTAAAATTTGTTGAGGCAGAGAAATGAATGGGGTCTAAAAGAACTCAGAAAATTTTCACATCTCAGTTGCACCCCCAAACTATGGGACCTTGAACAAGTTATTAAGGTTATCTTGTGGGTCCTTATAGGTAACACAGGAGCAAGAGAACTAACTTACTATTGTGCTATGAGACAAGCATTGGTAGAGTTGAGTTTGCAGTTCTGGAAACAGCCAGCCCAAGTTTGAGTCATGATTCTACTACCAATTAGATTTCACCTAAATTCCTCATCCATAAAATGTAAAATAACAACAGTAACTATTTCACAGGGCAGTTGTAGAATTGAATGGGTTAATGTATTGAAAATGCTTAGAATAGAACTTGCCAGGCGGTGAGAGGGTAGGTGCTAAATAAGGGTCAGATTTTGTATTGAGAGTACTAAATGAATTAGCAAGCATGACATGACATGTTCACCACAGTGTCAGAGAAGTTAAATTCTCTGTAAATGTTACCCCCTCCACCTCACACTGCCACTTGCAGACTCTTTCCTACCACTTCACTTTTTGTCACAGCACGGAAATTTGCAAAGCCAGGTTTCTGTTTCCTGTAATGAATTCCCAGCCTCCCTGACTTGTATCCTCCCTCTACTCAAATTTGGAGTCTCCTCACTCCTATCTGGAAGCTTGGTTCCTATGCCACACATCATAGTGGATCCAGGTGGTTAGAGACTTGAAGCTGTTGCAGTATTTGGGAGTCCTCTTTGAGAAAAAGACCATTAATATAAAAGTGCACGCTCAAAATGAATATTCGGGCGGCTGCCGTGGCTCAGCAGGCAGAGCTCCGACCTGCCGTGCTGGAGGTCTGGAGTTCGATCCCTGGTGCCTCCTGCCCATATGCAAATTTTAAAAAAATGAATATTCATGAAAAGAACGCTACTGCAATAAAATTTTAAAAACAGCACAATCATTAGAAAGTTAAAAAAATTGCCTAGTATTTTATAAATTAATTACCTGACACCTTTAAACTACATATGCTTTAGTTACATGCTCTATCAAAGACCCTTCCCCTGATAATATTCTAACATCATTTTCTATGAAAAATAAGTACATAAATTGAATATGATTCATTAAACTTGTTTGGTTTTAATTGTTGGGAGTTTCAAAAAGTATCTTCCAGCTTCACTATTCATTATTGATAATGCCATATGAAATTTTAGGAATGTTGTCAACTTTGAGGAATGTTTATATATATATAAATCACTTTGTAGTTTAGAAAATTTTTCCAAAAGCTGACTTCTGCATTCATACATTTCACATCTTAATTTCACCTCCATTGCTCACATACTTTGGTACCAGGCACACAGGGAACCTTCCTATTGCTAGACTGCCTGTGGTCCTGTACCTAGGGTACCAGGGCTCCAAGCGAGCTGACAGGTGAATAGTAGGAGCATTCTTGAGAAATATTGCTACACTGCTATAAGTGCCAATAACTTACCTATGTATGAAAGTTAATGTGAATCACACATATACCCCACTGTCATGGTCAGGTTCATTTGTCAGCTTGGCCAAGTGATGGTACCTGTTGTCTGGTTGGGCAAGTGCTGGCCTGTCTGTTGCTATGAAGACATGTCATAGAATTAAATCATGATCACATTGGCTGCATCCACAGCTGATTCCATTTGTAATCAGCCAAGGGTAGTGTGTTCTGCAATGAATGATGCTTAATCTAATCACTAGAGATCCTTTAAGGAGGATTCAGAAGAGACAGGCTCCTTTCCTGCTTCGGCCGGAGAGCCTCTCTTGTGGAGTTTGTCCAGACCCTCCATCGGAATCATCAGCTTCACAGCCTGCCCTGCAGATTTTGGACTCTACGTTCCCACAGTTACATAAAGTTTACATTTACGAATATTTCCTGTTGATTCTATTTCTCTAGAGAACCCTAACTAATACACCCACTAAACCCTAACCAAATGCATTCTTAAATTAAATTTCACCTAGATGGATCCCAAGATGCCTGTGACCATTCTTAGGCCATCTTATACAGAGGAAGCCTGATGAAAGTAAAGTTGGAGTAGAAATACACAAACTCTTTACCAATTGCTTGTAAAACAGAACATTTAATGAAATTTGGCAAAAAGTATATCACCATAGTGCATATTGCTAGAGCCTCTCTCACGGCCCTCAAAGGAAGGATACTATGTAAGTGAGGGGGCCTGAAAGTAAGCTTCATTAATTTCACTGTAGATCTCCTCCATATGATTTCCTTAGCCATGCATAATCTAAGAAGCCAAGTCCTGATTCACCAGATTGGATAACCAGAAGTTGTTGTCTTCCCTTGTTGTGACATAAATTTTCCCACACTTCGCCGACACATCCCTCTTTACTTCCTCCTTTCCTTTCAAACTAATAAGGGGTTCCAGGACCCCCCATTATAAAACCAGTTTTTAAAAGTGCATCTTCCTGTTATGGGCTTACTTTGCAATCGAGATACCGTCTTGTCTCTTTTCGGTTCTACATCACTACAGCTCTTAAAAGAGAAGTCTGCAACTACTGTCCATACTTTCTTATTTCCATTATTCCTCAACTTATTGAAATCTGCCTTCTTCCTCCACAATATACTGAAGATACCTGTGGTTGCAGTCAGCAAAGACTTCCTCATTGTTAACTTAAAATGTTCTTTTCTTCTTCCATTGATAAGAGAGACTTCAACATCACATTTTGATTGCTGGTGAAATTTGGATTTTTGAAACCTTATAGTTACAATATACAAAACCCACCTGCCTAGATTTATAGGCATGGTCTATATCAGGGTTGATGTTAGTATATGATATTCAAATTGCTTATATGAAGTTTCTGGATCTGAGCTCACCCCAGTTTGGCTTATTCAGCTACCTGTAGAGCGTTGAGCACTTGTGACTACATTTCTCTCATCAAAAGTCAGTAAATGACATTATCAGACCACATATAGGCTGCTGTGAGAACTGGTGATCATTAAGTGTGTTAACTAAAAGCCATAAATGGGGTGCTAAATATTAGATATAAATCAAAATTAACAAAATGATTTGAGTTCTTAGGAAGCAAAACAGTTCAAATCGTAAACAGTATGGCTGGCAGGAATCACACTGAAAGATGCATTTCTCTTTAAATATGTGCACAGATGAAATGTGAAGAAGTAAGCTGTCAAGATCAATGAGAAGAAATGTGTTTTTTGGTCCTTGAAACAAGTTAACAAGTTAATTTAGCATTATAAACCATTGGTGCTTCTTTCTCAAATGAATCCATGTGGAAAATTCAGATGGCCAAATATCTGACTCGTAAATATGACAACCAAAGAAGATGACTCCAAGGCCTGAGTCTAGTCAGGGCACGTTACTTACACACTGCCAAATATTTTCCATCATTTATATTTAGGAAAGACATATTTAAATTATTCCTTAAAAAACAATATTTGGTCATGCTAACTTTTCCAATGGGTTGGGGGTTATGGAGCCGTGGTAGGAGAAGTTGGATAGTTTTAAAATTAATTCAGAATTACTGAGTGTTCTGGATTGAATTGTGTCCCACAAAAAGTCATGTTAAATTCTTAATCTCCAGTCTTATGAATATGACCTTGTTTGGAAGTACAGTCTTTGAAGCTATTGTTAGTTAAAATGAGGCCAGATTAGATTAATATGTGTTCTGACCCAATATGATGGATGTCCTTATAAAATAGGGAGAACTGGACACAGACAGACATAGGGAAGAATGCCATGAGGTGATGAGACAGAGACAAACCCAAAGATTGCCAGCAAACCACTGGAAGCAAGGAAGATTCCCCTACAGACTTTGGATTTCTAGCTTCCAGAATTACTAGATAATACTTTTCTGTAGTTTCAAGCCATCCAGTTTATGGCACTCTGTTACAGCAGCCCCAACAAACAAAGAAAACACCTATTTGGATAAGTTGCTGTAGTTAGGTTTTGTGAAACTAATCACAATCTTAACTTTTATTATCCAGTCAAGTCACCTATAACCTTCGAAATTTAGTACCTATCCATTAAGTTTTGTCACAGAGATATTGATAAAAATTATGTGAATTCAGTTTAGCAGATGTGGTGGTTAATTTGTGTGCAAACTTGGCTAGGCTATGGTGTCCAGTTGCTTCATGAAACACTAGTCTAAGTGTTGCTGTGAAGATATTACATGTATGTATTTTACATCTACTATCTATTGTCCTTAAGATTTCCCTCGAACAAAGGGGGTGGACTTCACTGAATGAATTGAAGGCCATAAAAGCAAAATCTGAGGTTTCCAGAAGGGAGAAAAATTTCTTCCTCAAGACTATGTCCTCTCTTCTTCTCTGAATTTCCAGCCTGCTGACCTCTCCTACAGATTTCAGACTTAAGACATCAAAATCAACTAAACTACAGAATTCATATTTGCCACCACATACTATTTATATAAAATAAATGTTTGGATATCTCTGTTTGTTGGAAATTCCTGATTAATACACCAAGCATCAACTATGTGCCAGCAACTCTGCTGCTACTATCAGAACTTAGTTCTTTTATCCAAATTCTCTAACTGGTGTACTGGGAAGCCAGAAAGTTGGAAATCATTCTGGACTATTCCTTGTCCTTTACCCTCTTTCCTATCACTCAATAAATTAGCAAGCAATATTGCCTTTTGAAAAATTTTGCTCCCTCATCCTTGCAAACATGTCCACTGCTTACTTCAGACTTTCATTACCCCTTAACTAGACTATTGCAACAGCTTCTTGCTTCTAGTTAGTCCTTCTCACCACTTTCAGAGAGTGCTTTCTGATTGAAAATTACTTTACATTGGTCTACTGTTTAAAATTTCTTAACACCTATTATAGTTCAGTGATAATGTCTAAATTTCTTTGTATTGACTAATGCCACTTCTACTGATTTTATCTCAGTTTTCACCATTATCCTGCAGACAGTGCAGTCTTTTTGAACTACTGTTCTCCCATATGTGCTATGTTCTGACACACATTCATGCCTGTGTACATCCATTTCTTCTGGAAGAATGCATTCATCCTGTCTGCTTGGAGTCTGCTATTCTTCTCAAATTTCACCTGCAATTACACTTTAAATCTTTACTGACCTTTAGGAAAACTCAGATATTCCTTACTTTGCTGTTCCCTGTTCTTGATACTAACTTCCATATAACACCTGCCATTCTTTTCCTCCACTAAAATAGAACTCCTTTAAGGCAGGAACCATATATGTGTATCTTCATACTTTTAATTCCTAACACAGTAGTAACATCTAGTAACATCTAGTAGACATGCTTTAAATATGTACTAAAATGCAAGGAAATCCAAGTAAGCACACTCACTGCCTTGTGGAGTATTTTAGCTTAGTTTCTCCAGTAAAGCAGAGCTCTATGCAAAAACTCATGAGTCCCCACTTTATCCCACAGAAGTAAAAGTGAGGGGGAAGGGATGTGAAATAGGGAAGGAAGGAGAACCATTGTGACAGGGACATTAACAAGTTGGCCACCACAACTGATTGTCTTCTGGTTAGGTTTGTCTTTTCAAGGCCATATGGACTATTTCATCTTGGCTCACTGTACAGAGGGCATAAAGGAGAAGAAGGCATTTACTGGATCCATCTCTATTCAACAAAGTTCTTCTTGAAGGGCGATTATCTCTCCTCCACATCCGAGGTGGCCAGAAATTGGTGTTGAACAGGTTGAGTGTCATTTAATGGCTGAAAGGCAATGAAAAAGTTTGGAGCAGGAGGTGAGAGATAGGTAGAATAGACATGAAGCCAGAAGTTGCAGATAGTGGCCAGAGCAAAACAAATGCCAAGGTGCCAGGATAAGTCTATGGTTGAGAGGATCTTAGGGATTGTACAAGAATTGTCTGATACCATGCATCCCTTGCACCACTCTGCTCCATTTTTGCTCTCTCATTATATCCGGCTCCCACTCTACAATATTTGTTTACATTTTTAAGAGGAAAGAGTCATCCTTACATTTATTCTCAAGAACAGTGGTACAATTTTAAATGGTTGGCTAGTCAGAGCCTCTGAAAAGCCTTAATGCATGCTATACTCCCTGCTCTCACAGCTGATCTTGAGCACGCAGTTGATTTTGAACATCTGCCTCCCACAGCATTTAAACAAGGTTGACCTCATCTTCACCAGCACTTTGTACTTTGACTTGTCTGGTAGCTTGCATGTTAGAGCAACAAGCTCAATATCCAAGTATCTCACAGCTTGATGCCTTGCTTTCATTCAGCTATGGTTGCAAATATTTTCTATTATTATCATTGAGGTAGAAAATATGAGACACTTCAATAAATCCCAAGTCCAGAAATTTCTAATTTCCCATATTGGTTAGCAGCAATTCTGTTTCTTTTTTGATATTCAGGGTTCATACCTTATAAGTACATTAACCACTTTCCTTGTCAGTTGGCTTACAAGCATGAAGAATCCCAAATGGCCACATGGTATTAACAGATTCTAGTTCAATGGAATACATATCCTACTCATTAGAATTTCTCCTCTTTTTGGAAGGAAAAACTCTAAAATGGTAGAAGTTAAGTTGGTGAAGAATTCAATTAGCAAAATTCTGTCAGTGGGTCGCTAGAATGATGGTAAGAGAGGCCAATCTTAATTTTTTTGCTTTTCAGACCCATGTGTGTTAACCATGGAGAATTCAGCAATATTATATATGGGCATTTTGTTCAGCATTAGGTGTTGACTCATCTGGCAGGGTTGTCGTTTGAGAGGTTGTCCAAAGACTGAGTCTCAGAACAGTCAAAAAAAGACGAAGGGAGAAAAAAATTATCTACTAGCTCTTCCATTGGATTGAATATGTGCAGGTGATGCACAGGTCTTCTGACACCTCATACCTCAGCATAGATAGGAAATCTTGGAGTGGGAAGTGAGACTTGCCTGATTTGAGCATGAAGCAAGGCACTATTTGACTTTTCTCATATGTAGGTAATCATAGAGCAGGTGGGGCAAAATATGGCCACGAGCAGCTTAAGTGATGCACAACCGATGTTTGATAAATAGTGTTTCCATTTTAGATGGAAAGATAGTCTTAAAAACAAGTTATAATATACACACATTCAAATACTGTTTGTGCTGGTTTGAATCTGTGGTGGACCCCAGGAAAGCCATGCCCTTTAATCCTTGTTCAATATTGCTGGGTGGAAGCATTTTGATTGTTTCCATGAAGATGTGACCCATCCAATTGTGGGTGGTAACTTTTGATTAGACGATTTCCATGGAGGTGTAGCTCCACCCACTGAAGGACGAGTTGCTTGCTGGAATCCTTTAAAAGAGGAAACATTTTGGAGAGAGTCCTTTTTGGTAGACCCACGAGAAAGCCAGCAGATGCTGCCATGTTCGCCATGTGCCCTTCCAGTTGAGAGAGAAACGTTGAACATTGTTGGCCTTCTTGAACCGAGGTATCTTTCTCTGGATACCTTAAATTGGACATGTCTATAGACTTGTTTTAATTGGGACATTTTCTTGGCCTTAGAACTGTAAACTAGCAACATATTAAATTCCCCTTGTTAAAAGCCATTCCTTCCTGGTATATTGCATTCCAGTAGTTAGCAAACTAGAACACTGTTCCACTATGTATGAATCTGTGTTACCATTACTCAAAGTTTACTTAAGTAACAACGGTCCCCAACAACACGATTTAAATCTTAATTTTTGTGGTATATTAACCATGAGTAATTGCATAAAACAAACTTTGCTGTAAGTTCTTCCATCTGTAAATCAAATAAAAAGCATATGCACCTGAAGATTACTGACCAATCCCAACGCTCACTTTGTATCTGTTGTTCAGTTCAGACACAGACAATAAAATGTGTGCTTGTGTCACTTCCTTGTCTCCCAGTTAAAAATGCATGTGACATTTCTCAAACATGGGTAATCTAAAGAGGGAATTGGCTAACAAAGATGAGAATGCAGCCAAGAACTGAAAAGTCATGACACTCAAATCGAAATCTGAACTGGACATAAGTGGAGTTATGGAAGAAAAGCTGACTATTGCCAGGGCTACACCCTTGCCACTGGAGAGCCTTTAGATATGCAGTAGAATGAGCTCAATAAAGGCAAATGTGCCGACCTAAAAGAGGAAAAAGGATATAGCGAAAAGGATGATGAGATCCCAGAGGAAGTAAAGTAAGTAGTGTTGGCAAAACTTCACATTAAAGAACTTCTTATCAATTTTGTGATATTGAAAGTGCAGAGGATAACTGTTAGAAGCAGATTCATCCTTAGAGATGAGTAGGACAATTTACCAAGGCATAAAAAGATGCTCATTTTGAATTGTAAGTGCTCTGATGATAAGAGGCAAGCTCTCTTCAAACTACTTAAAGCAAAAGTTTCCTTTAGATGGGTGTATTAGTCAGGATTCTTTAGGGAAACAGAACTGTCAGAATGTGTGCATATATCTATATCTATATCTATATCTATATATACAAATATTATGAGGTTTTTTCATAAGAATTGCCTTACATGACTGTAGGGATGGACAAGTCCAAATTCTGTAGGGCAGGCCGTAAACTGGGGACTCTGATGAAGGTTTTTGATGAATTACCAGGAATTGCTGGCTGGCTGAAGTGCAGGTAGAAATTCTCCCTTCTCTTCCAGATTCTGTTGATTTTATCTTCCGGCTGTTTCCTCTGTGGTTTTCTCTATATTTATCTGAATTTTATTCTCTTTACAAAGGACTCCCAATAGTAGGATTAAGACCCATCCTGATTGAGGTGGGTCACACCTTAGCGGAAGTAACCCCATCAAAAAGTCCTACTTACATTAAGTTCATAATCACAGGAATTGCTTAATTTAAAGAATGTGTTTATCTGGGGTGCATACAGCTTCAAACTACTGCAATACATAACCAACAGTTAGAAAGTTTTAGGGCTTTTACAAAAACTTTAAAGATCATGGAACAATCGTAATTTTTCCAATTAATCATTAAGATCACTTTGCATGATTTGATCTTGTATGGTGGTTTTAATGGGTTTACACTGTTCATGAGAGGGGTTGGAGGGAGAGGGCAAGAGTGAGCATGCTGAGTCTTGAAGGAAGGGCAGTTGTTCACCAGGCATAAAAGTGATGGGGAGGGTTGTAATGATCACTGCAGATGAATGAGATAGCATGTGCTGTGTCCTGATGTATGATGGAGCATGGCAGTTTAAAGGAACTGAAAGAGATTTGAAATGGCTAATGCTCAAATGTGCATGAGGAAAAGAGCAGCAGGAGACATAACTGAAAAGGTCATCTGGTGCCAAGTCTAATAGGGATTTCTCTGCTTGGCTAAGGATTTTGATAAATCCTTTAGGTGATGGGAGTCTTTGAGGGGTTTTCAATCGATGAGTGACATGAGTAGACTTTATTTTACAACTCTGAGAAGGTGAGTGGGGACTAGAAGGTTGGAGATAAGAATGTCAGATACTGATTAGATGCCTAATGAAGTATTCCAGGTTAGAAATGAGATGAGGCTGAATGAAATACAAGTGCACATTCAATCCCTTCACTTCACCCTTCATCACCACTAAAAACCTGTTGTTTCTTCAAAATTTGATACCCTTTATGTGTTTCAGTAGCCCATTAAAATAGATTGCATAACACATTCTGAAGGAGGCAGCTACAGCCTCACAGCAGTCTACCAAATAAAACATAGAGACCCACATGATGCAACCTTACTGCCATCCCTGCTGCGAAGCTATAGGCCCACTACTTTCTCACAAAGACCATCAAAGATTTCTTCCCTTTTTTCCCTCCTGCACAGACACTTTGCTGAACGTAGCTTTGTTTTCCCTAGCCTGATTAGTGAAAACTTGTTCAGGTAAGATGCTTCATTAACAAATTGTACTCTCTTGCTCCTTTCAAGCTGTCTCTACATTTTAATTTACTGGGAATGCTAATGAACTCAACATGGGACCATAGTTTTCCTTGGGGATAGAGAGAGCTAGAAAATTGCCAAGTAAACATAGGATAGTGAAGACAAAGCAATGCCAAATTCAAATCTTAATAATAATATGACATGTTGCCTAAGTAGTCAAAGCAGAGCATCACCAAACTTGCACTTTAATCCTCATCAAAATTTTTAAGGGCTAACAATGATCTAGGAACAATTGTGCTATATCCTTTTACATACAAAATGATTAAAAATGAAACATATGCAAATATTTTCTTCTTCACATTATATATTCCAGTCTCTAGATTATCATTAGATCATCTTTCTTTTTAGCATCAGAATTATTCTAAATACAGACCTTTCACAGTTGTAATACAGACACCAAACCCCTTTCACAGTTGTAAACCTTCTTTCAGTTTTGTCATTTAGCCTTTGTGGATCTGAGTCTTATTCCATAGGAAGGGAATGAGGCCTGTTATAAGTGGCATTGTCATTTTATCATCTTAGGCTACATCATTTTCTCCAAGTATATCCACCAGCCTTTAGCCAATATTTTGGTTTACCCCATATTGACTTTTTATTATTAGTTCTGTTCTTGGATGAGATTCTGTTCCCTTTCAGAGAAGGCGCCCCGACTTTTTTCTTGGTTAAGACATTCCCCATTGCAGTAGATGGCAGTTTGTGATTTCACTACACACTTGGCAGATAACCTTGTTCCTCATAATGATTGCATGGACATCAGCAATGAATACCAATGATAACAATGTATTTCTTCAGGCTCTTTCCTGGGCTGATGCACCTGGCCTCCTTGATTGGATATCATTAGTGCTCGTTCACCAAGATAATATTATACCAATGCCACTGAAGCCAGCTTTCACTTTTTGACCAATTACTTCCTGGACCTTGTTCAAACTGAAACCCAAATACTTTGACTGTGTTTATTCGTCTTTAGAAGTTATAAATATATATGAGAAGCTACAGATAAAATTTCAGAGCTCTTTTGGGATGATGAAAAGAAATATTCACTTTGCCAATAGAATATCAGTATTTAAATATGTCAATATTTGCCTCTTTACCCAGATACTACAGAACAGAGTTTGGTAGTTTTCTATGAAAATACAAAGTGATAATGCAAAAAATATCTGAAGTGCAAATAGATATTTATATGCTCAAATATAAGATAATTTTATGGTCATTAAAGTCCTGAACCAGAGCTTTTGGAATGCTGTATCAGTTGGAAGTTGTACACTTTTAATGATTAGT
>PVIY010053071.1:0-14862 GCA_004026745.1 Myrmecophaga tridactyla | reverse complement strand
TTTTGTTTATCCGTTCATCAGTTGGTGGGCACTTGGGTTGCTTCCATCTTTTGCATTTGTGAATAATGTCACTGTGAATGTCAGTGTACAAATATCCGTTTGTGCCCCTGCTTTCAGTTCTTCTGGGTGTGCGCCTGGAAGTGGGATCGCCGGATTCTACGGTGATTCTACACTTAGCTTCTAGGGGAACCGCCAGGCTGTCTTCCGTAGTAGCTGCACCATTTCACAAAGCCAGAAGCAATGAATGAGTGCTCCTGTCTCTCCACATCCTTTCCAACACTTGGAATTATCTTTTTTTTTTAATAATGGCCATTCTAGTAGATGTGAAATGATATCTCATTGGGGTTTTTATTCTCATTTCCCTAATAGCTAGTGACGTTGGCCATCTTCTCATGTGCTTTTTTAGCCATTTGTGTTTCTTATTTGAAGAAATGTCTATTCGAGTTTTTTGCCCATTTCTTTCTTGGTATTCGTACATTCAAATATTTTTTGAACGCTAACTGGTGCCTATATCACGAGGCATCCCAAGTGAAACATGTTGTTGTTGATTAATATTTTTACTGACAAATCTTCACACGCAAACAGTCCACACATGCTGTACATCATGACATAGCTGTGTATTCATCACAGATTTTAGAACATTTGCATCACTCCAGAAAAAGAAACAAAAAGAAAAACTCATACATACTGTGCTGGTTTGAAAGGACGTGTGTCCCCTAGAAAAGCCAAGTTTTAATCTAAATCCCATTTCATAAAGGCAGAATAATCCCTATTCAGTACTGTATGTTTGAATCTGTAATTAGATAGTCTCCCTGGAGATGTAACCCAATCAAGAGTGGTTGTTAGGCTGGATTGGGGGAAATGTGTCTCCACCCATTTGGATGGGTCTTGATCAGTTTCTGAAGTTCTATAAAAGAGGAAACATTTTGGAGAATGAGAGATTCAGAGAGAGCAGAGCAGAATGACATAGCCACGAGAAGCAGAGTCCATGAGCCAGAGACATTTGGAGATGAAGAAGGAAAATGCCTCCTGGGGAGCTTCATGAAACAGGAAGCCAGGAGAAGAAGCTAGCAGATGACGCTGTGTTTGCCATGTGCCCTTCCAGATGAGAGAGGAACCCTGGCCGGGTTCGCCATGTGCCCTTCCACTTGAGAGAGAAACACTGAACTTCTTGAACCTTCTTGAACCAAGGTATCTTTCCCTGGATGCCTCCGATTGGACATTTCTATAGACTTGTAATTGGGACATTTTCTCAGCCTTAGAACTGTAAACTAGCAACTTATTAAATTCCCCTTTCTAAAAACCATTCCGTTTCTGGTATATTGCATTCTGGCAGCTAACAAACTAGAACACATACCATACCCCTTACCTCTCCCTCTCATCAACCACCAGTATTTCCATTTACCCAATTTATTTTACCCCTTATCCCCCTATTATTTATTTATTTTTATCCATGTTCTTTCACTCATCTGTCCATACCCTGGATATAAGGAGCATTAGACACAAGGTTTTCACAATTACACAGTCACATTATAAAAGCTATATCTTTACACAATCATCTTCAAGAAACAAGTCCACTGGAACACAGCTCATCAGTTTCAGGTACTTCCCTCCAGTCATTCCAATACACCATGAACTAAAAAGGAATACTTATATGATGTGTAAGAATAATCTCCAGGATAACCTCCCAACTCTATTTGAAATCTCTCAGTCACTGAAACTTTATTTTGATTCATTTCCCTCTTTTCCCTTTTGGTCAAGAAGACTTTCTCAATCCCATGATGCCAGGTCCTAGTGAATCCCAGGATTTCTGTCCCATTTGCCAGGGAGATTAATACCCCTTAGAGTCATGTCCCACGTGTGGGGGAGTCTTTTGCCCATTTTTAAGTTGGGTTGTTTGTCTTTTTATTGTGAAGTTGTAGGATTTCTTTTCGTGTTCTGCTTATTAAGCCCTTATTGAATAAATAGTTTCCAAATATTTTCTCCCATTCAGTAGATTGTCTTTTCACTTTCTTGACAAAGTCCTTTGATGCACAAAAGTTTTTTTTTTAATTTTGATGAGGTCTCATTTATCTATATTTCCTTTCAATACTTGCTCTTTGGTGTAAAGTTTAATAAACAATTGCCTACCACAGTATTTTGAAGATGCTTCTCTACATTTTCTTCTCGGAGTTTTATGATACTGTTTCTTATATTTAGCTCTTTGATCCATTTTGAGTTGATATTTGCATATTGTGTGAGGTAGGGGTTCTCTTTCATTCTTTTGAATATGGATATCCAATTTTCCCGGCACCATTCATTGAAGAGATTGTTTTTTCCCAGTTGAGTGGACTTGACAGTCTTGTCAATAGTCAGTTGACCATAGATGTGAAAGTTTATTTCTGAACTCTAATTCAGAACTCTAAATTGAACTCTAAATTCAATTCCATTTATCAATATATCCCTCCTTGTGCCAGCACCATGCTGTATTGACCAGTATAGGTTTTGTTGTAGTTAGGTTCAAGTATCAACTTGGCCAGGTGAAGGTGCCTAGTTCTATTGTTGTGGACATGAGCCAATGGCATGTGAAGTTCATCTGTTTCTGATTACATCTGCAGTCGGCTAGGAGGCGTGCCTGCTGCAATGAATGATGTTTGATTTAATTGGCTGGTGCTTAAATGAAAGAACTCAACGCAGCACAGCCCAAACAGCTCAGCACACCCCATCCTAGCACTTGCAGCTCAGCCCAGGCCTTTGGAGATGCAGAAAGAAATCACCCTGAGGAAAGTTGTTGGAACCAGGAACCAGGAGAGAAGGCCAGCAGAGATCACCCTGTGCCTTCCCATGTAAGAGAGAACTTCAGATGAAAGGTAGCTGCCTTTCCTCTGAAGAATTACACGTTTTTAACTAAATAAATCCCCTTTTGTTAAAAGCCAATCCATCTCCGGTGTGTTGCATTCTGGCAGCTTTGGCAAATAGAACAGTGTTGTAATATACTTTAAATTCAGGAGGTGTGAGCCCTCCAACTTTGTTCTCCTTTTTCACTATATATTTTTGCTATGAGGGACTCCTACTCCTTCTGTGCTGGTGTGAAAACCTGTATGGATCCTAGAAAAGCCATGTTTTAATCAAAATCCCATTTCATAAAGGCAGAATAATCCCTATTCAATACTGTCAAGAGTGGTTGTTAAACTGGATTAGTTGACAACATGTCTCCACCCATTTGGGTGGGTCTTGATAAGTTTCTGGGGTCCTATAAAAGAGGAAACATTTTGGAGAATGAAAGAGATTCAGACAGAGCAGAGGATGCTGCAGCACCACGAAGCAGAGAGTCCATCAGCCAACGCCTTGGAGATGAAGGAAAACGCCTCCCGGAAAACATCATGAAACAGGAAGCCAGGAGAAGAAGCTAGCAGATGATGCCGTGTTCACCATGTGCCCTTCCAGATGAGAGAGGAACCCTGACTATGTTCACCACGTGCCTTTCCAGATGAGAGAGAAACTGTGACTGTGTTCGCCATGTGCCTTCTCACTTGAGAGAGAAACCCTGAATTTCATTGGCCTTCTTGAAACAAAGTTATCTTTCCCTGGATGCCTTTGATGGGACATTTCTATAGACTTGCTTTAATTGGGACATTTTCTCGGCCTTAGAACTGTAAACTAGCAACTCATTAAATTCCCCCTTTTAAAAGCCATTCTGTTTCTGGTATATTGCATTCCGGCAGCTAGCAAACTAGAACACATTCCAAGTAAATGTGACAACTGGCTCTTCCATTTCTGCAAAGTAGGCTGTTGGAATTTTTATTGGGATTGTGTTGAATCTGTAAATCTATAAATGTGGGTAGAATTGGCATCTTCGTGATATTTAGTCTTCCAATCCATGATCCTGGAATGCACTTCCATTTATTTAGGCCTTCTTTGATTTCTTTTAGCAATGTTTTGTAATTTTCTGTGTGCAAGTCTTTTACATCCTTAGTTATATTTATTCCTAAATATTTGATTGTTTTAGTTGCTATTGCTAATGAAATTTTTCCTTGATTTCCTCCTCAGATTGCTCATTATTAGCATATAGACACACGACTGCTTTTTGCCTATTGATCTTATATCCCACCACTTGGCTGAACCTGTTCATCAGCTCAGGTAGCTTTGCTATATATATATAGGATCACATCATCTGCAAATACTGAAAGTTTTTTCTTCCTTTCCAATGTGGATGCCTTTTATTTCTTTTTCTTGCCTAAGTGCTCTGGCTAGAACTTCCAGCACCACGCTGAATAACAGCGGTAGCAGTGGGCGCCCTGGGCGTTCCTGATCTTAGAGGGTATGCCTGCGCTCTTTCACCACGGACTGTGGCATTAGCTGCGGGTTTTTCATATATGCTGTTCATCATGTTAAGGATACTTCTTTATGTACCTATTTTTCAAAACGTTTTTGTCAAGTAAGGATGCTGGATTTTGTCAAACGCCTTTCCTACGTTAATCAAGATGATCATGTGGTGTCCCCCCCCTCAGTTTGTTAATGTGTATTACGTTAATTGATTTTCTTGTGTTGATGCGCCCTTGCATACCTGGGATAAGTCCCACTTAATCATGGTATATGATTCTTTTAATGTGCTGCTGTACTCGATTTGCAAGTATTTTACTGAGGGTTTTTTGTATCTATATTCACTAAAGAAATTGGTCTATAATATTCTTTTCTCATGGTATCTTTATCGGGCTTTGGCATTAGCATGTTGTTGGCTCATAGAATAAATTAGGCAGCGTTCCCTTTCTTCAATTTTTTTTGAGGCATTTGAGCAGGATTGATATTCATTTTTCTTGGAATTATTGGTAGAATTCACCTGTGAAGCCATCCGGTCTGGGATTTTCTTTGTTGGGAGGTCTTTGATGACTGATTTAATCTCTTTACTTTGTAATTGGTCTGTTTAGGTCTTCTGTTTCTCCTAGAGTCAGTGTAGGTTGTTTGTATGTTTCTAGGAGTCTGTCCATTTCATCCAAGTTGTCTAATTTAATAGCATACAGTTGATCCTACTACCCTCTTAAGATCCTTTTAATTTCTGTGGTGTCAGTAGTAATACCCCTCCTCAGTTCTGATTTTATTTATTTCCGTTTTCTCTCTTTCGTTCTTTTCCATCTAGCACAGTGTTCATCTATTTTTTTTAATCTTTTCAAAGATTTAACTTTTTGTTCTGTTAATTCTCTCTATTGATTTTTGCTCAGTATCATTTATTTCTCCTCTAACCTTTGTTATTTCTCCTCTTCTGCCTGCTTTGGGACTAGTTTGCTGGTCTTTCTCTAGTTCCTCCAGGTGTGCAGTTCGGTCTTTGATTTTAGCTCTTTTTTTCATGTAGGTGTTTAGATCTATAGATTTCCCTCTCAGCACTGCCTTCACTGCATGCCATGCATTTTGATATGCTGTGTTCTTGTTTTCATTCATCCTAAGTCTCTGATTTCCCTTGTAATTTCTTCTTTGACCCACTGATTGTTTAAGAGTTTGTTGTTTAACTACAGTATATTTATTTTATCACCTAACACATGGTCCATCCTGGAGAATGACCCATGAGTACTCAAGAGAATATATATCCTGCTGGTCTCGGGTACAATGTTCTATATATTTTTGTGAGGTCTAGTTCATTTATCATATTATTCAAGTTTTATGTTTCCTTATTGATCTTCTATCTAGATGTCTTACTAGAGAGTGTTGTATTGAAGTCTCCAACTATTATTGCAGAGACATCTATTTTTCCCTTCAATGTTGCCAGTGTTTGCCTCATGTATTTTGGGGCAACTGGTTAGGTGCATTAATATGTATGATTCTTATTTCTTCTTGGTGGATGACCCCTCTATGAGTATGTTCTTTCCTTTTTTTACTCCTATAACAGCTCTGCATTTAAAGTCTATTTTGTCCAATACTAGTATAGCTACCCTAGCTCTTATTTTTAGTTACAGTTTACATGGAATTTCTTTTTCCAACCTTTCACTTTCAACCTATTTGTATCTTTGGGTCTAAGGTGAGACTATTTTAGACAACATATAGGTGGATGCTTGATTGGGTGGTTTAACCTATTAACATTCGATGTTATTTCTGTAAAGGCAGTATTTACTTAAACCATTTATCCTTTGCTGTCAATATAGCATATCTTTTCCTTGTCTCTCTTTTTACCCTTTTAGTTACACTTACTGATAATCTTCATTCCTATACTCTAATATAAGCCTCTCTCTCTTGTATTTTCCTTTCAGACTGCAGAATTCCTTTTAACATTTCTTACAGGGCAGGTCTCTTGTTGACAAACTCTCAGTTTCTGTTTATTTGTGAATATATTAAACTCTCCATCGTTTTTGAAGGACAGTTTTGCCAGATAGAGAATTCATGGCTGATAGTTTTTTGCTTTCAGTATCTTAAATATTTCTTACCACTGCCTTCTCACCTCCATGGTTTCTGATGACAAATCTGACTTAGTCTGATTGTGGTCCCCTTGTATGTGATGAGTTTCTTTCTTTTGCTGCTTTCAGGATTCTCTATCACTGGCATTTGACATTCTGATTGGTTGGTGTCCCAGAGTAGATCTATTAGGATTCATTTTGTTTTGTGTATGTTGCATTTCTGGGAGCAGTATATTTATGTCTTTCATAGAGTTGAAAAATTTTCAGCTGTTATATTTTCAAATATTCTTTCTGCCCCTCTTCCCTCCTCGTCATCTCTGGGACACCCGTGACACATATGTTGAGGCTGTTTGTGCTGTCAATCATATCCCTGAGCCCCTCCTCAGTTTTTCCATTCTTTTCTCTATTAGTTCTTCAATTGTACTGTCTTCTAGTTCACTGACTTTTTCTTCCAACTCTTCAAATCTGCTGTTTTATGCCTCTATTTTTTTTTCAACTTTTTCTTTGTGTAGTATAGCTTATATACAAAGCAAAAAAAATAAAAAGCAATAGTTTTCAAAGCACTCTTCAACGAGTAGTTACAGGACAGATCCCAGGGTTTGTCATGGACTGCCATACGATCCTCTCAGGTTTTTCCTTCTAGCCACTCCGAATATAGGAGGCTAGAGGCTTAAATTTTTTTTTATCATCACAATTGACTTTTTTCCTTCTTTTTTGTGAAAAAATAACATATATACAAAAAAAGCTATAAATTTCAGAGCACAGCACCACGATTAGCTGAAAATATTTCAGACTTTGATATGGGTTATAATTTCACAATTTTAGATTTTAACTTCTGGCTGCTCTAAAATACTAGAAACTAAAAGAGATATCAATGTAATGATTCAGCATTCATATTCATTTGTTAAGTCCTATCTTCTCTGTATAACTCCACCATCACCTTTGATCTCTCCATCCCCCTCTTAAGGGGTGTTTGGATATGACCATTCTAACTTATTCATATTGAAAAGGTCTGTCACTAATATGGGGTAGGGAGATAGAACTATCTGATGTTCTGGAGAGGCTGGCTAGGTTTCAGGATTTATCTGGACCAGGGACCCATCAGGAGGTTGTAGGTTCCTAGAAAATTTCTCTAGTGCATAGAATCCTTGTGAAATCTTATATATTGCCCTAGGTGTTCTTTAGGATTGGCTGGAATGGTCCTGGTTGGGGGTTGGCAGGTTAAGATAGGTAGCAAGGTCTAATTGAAGTTTGTGTAAGAGCAACCTCCAGAGTAGCCTCTTGACTCTATTTGAACTCTGTCTGCCACTGATATTTTATTAATTACACTTCTTTTCCCCCTTTTGGTCAGGATGGAATTGTTGATCCCACAGTGCCAGGTCTGGATTCATCCCTGGGAGTCATCTCTCATGTCACCAGGGAGACTTTCACCCCTGGAGGTCATGTCCCACGTAGAGGGGAGGGCAATGATTTCACTTGCAGACTTGGGCTTAGAGAGACTGAGGCCACATCTGAGCAACAACAGAGGTCCTCCAGAAGTAACTCTTAGGAATGCCTATAGGTAGTCTGAGCTTCCAGCTACCTACATAAGCTTCACAGAGTAAGCCTCCTGATCGAGGGCATGGCCTATTGATTTGGGTGTCCCTAAAGTTTGACACAGTATCAGGGGATTCCCTGATGGTAAGGTTTAATAGTTCCATATTCTTTCTTCCTTCCCTCAGGGGACTTTGCTAATACTTTTTGATTGTCTGCTTAATATACTGTAGGATGTTTCCAGGCATTACAATAATCTATACAGGATTAAAGAACCTCTTTCTTTCTCTTGCTCCCTGTGTTTCAGTTGTTCAAATGAGCTATACAGATAGGTTGAGTTAGATTATACACTACAGAAAATGTCAGTTCCAAATCAAAATAAACCTTTCTTCCATTGGTCTCAAAAAGTATGTTTGGTTCTAAATTACAGACACTGTCTTCCTTACCCCTATGTTCTGAATTACTTTAATCCCAACTTGTTTGACTTCATTTTTATCTCTAAATATCAGGTTATATATATATAATACAGCCTCTCAAAATCCAGAAATAATAATCACCACTCTAGATTTAATACATCTGCTCTAAAAGCTTATAATCTAGGCCCCTGTTTTCTTATAAGCATTTTCTGAAAGTGACTATACCATTCTTGTTCTTTTGTTTCTGGCTTATTTTGTCTCCCCAAATGTCCCACGTGTTCATTCACACCATTGCATGCCTCATGACTTTGTTCCTTTTTGTAGCAGAACAACCTTTGTTCATAAGTAGACGCCATCGTTTGCCAATCTACTTCTCCGTCAGTGCATCCTTCAGCCACCTGCATTCATTGGGCATCATGTAGAGGGCCCAAAGTCCACAGTCCATCAACATTCTCAATTTTAGATAATTTCATTGCTCCCAAGAGAAGGAAAACCAATAAACACACCCTTGCCAAATAGGAAATCTAAACCTCCTCTTACTCTTGTCCCTCCCCCCATTATTTATCTCTGCTGTTGCTGTGGTAGTGCCGATGGTTTCCTTTTTAACACAGCTCATAGCATGCAATAGCAGTTTTCCCCCGTACCCTGGACTCAAACACTCTTTGTATAAGAATCATATCTTTGAAGTAATTCTTGCAAGAACTAATTCATATTTCTCATGAAATATGAATTAATCAGTGGGACACGTGGGTTTATACAACCCCTTTCAATCTTGTTCATCTACAATATGGTAATACTACTTCTAGACCCACTAGAGAATCACCTTCGCTCCTATCTATTCCCTTACATTGGAGTTCAACCTCATTAGCTAACGGTTCACCCATCTCTAGCTTCTATGTATCTCTAAGTCCCTTATATTCTGTATTATAAACCTCTGATTATACATTTATGCTGGACATAAAAATGGAATCATACAGAATCTATCCTTTTGTGTCTGGCTTATTTCACTAAGCATTTCAAGGCTCATCCATCTTGTCACATGCTTCAGGATGTCATTGTGTCTTACTGCTGCATAATAGTCCATCGTATGTCTATACCACATTTTGTTAATCCACTCATCTGTTGATGGGCATTTGGCCTGTTTCCATCTTTTAACAATTGTGAATAATGCTACTATGAACATCAGTGTCCAATGTCTGTTTGTATCGTTGCTTTCTGCTCTTCTGGGTATATACCAAGTCGTGCTATTGCTGGGTCATAGGGCAACTCGGTATTTAGTTTCCTAAGGAACCACCAGACTGTCTTCCATAGTGGCTGCACCATTATACATTCCCACCAGCAGTGCACAAGTGCCCCAGTTTCTCCACATCCTCTCCAACATTTATAGTTTCCTGATAGTTTTATAGCAGCCATTCCTATAGGTGTGCGGTAGTATCTCATTGTAGTCTTGACCTGCATTTCCCTTATAGCCAATGAAAATGAGCATCTCTTCATGTGTTTTTTTTAAAACTTTTTTTTATTTCTTCATGTGCTTTTGAAACATCTGTATTTGCTCTTCAGAAAAATGCCTATTCATATCTTTGAACCATTTTATAATTGGGTTGTTTGTTCTTTTGTTGTTGAGTTGTATGATTTCTTTGTATATACAGGAAATCAAACCTTTGTTCAATATGTGATTTCCAAATATTTTCTCCCGTTGAGTTGGCTGCCTTTCACCTTTTTGACAAAGTCTTTTGAGGTGCAGCAGCATTTGATTTTGAGGAGTTCCCATTTATCTATTTTTTTCTTTCGTTGCTTGTGCTTTGGGTGTAAAGTTTAGGAAGCTACCTCCTATTACTAGGTCTTGAAGATGTTTCCCTGCATTTTCTTCTAGCAGCTTTATGGTGCTAGTTCTTATATTTAGGTGTTTGATCCACTTTGAGTTAATTTTTGTGTAGGGTATAAGATAGGGGTCCTCTTTCGTTCTTTTGACTATCGATATCCAGTTCTTCCATGTCCGATTATTGAAAAGACTATTTTGTCCCCGTTCAGAGGATTTTGGGGCCTTGTCAAAAATCAGTTGACCATAGATTTGGTGGTCTATTTCGGCACTCTCGATTCAATTCCATTGGTTAATGCTTCTATCTTTGTGCCAGTACCATGCTGTTTGACCATAGGTTTTAAAGTCAGAGCATGTTAATCCTCCCACTTCATTCTTCTTTTTCAGGATGCTTTTAGCTATTTGGGGTCTCTTTCCCTTCCAGATAAATTTGGTAATTAGCTTTCCAACTCTTCAAAGTAGGTTGTTGGAATTTTGATTGGCTGTATTGAATCTGTAGATCAATTTCAGGAGAATTGACATCTTGACTATATTTAGCCTTCCTGTCCATGAGCAGGGAATGTCTTTCCACCTATTTACGCCCCTTTGATTTCTTTTAGCAATGTTATGTGGTTTTCTGTGTACAAGTCCTTTATGTACCTAGTTAAGTTCATTCCTGTTCTAGTTTGCTAGCTGTTGGAATGCAACACACCGGAGATGGATTGGCTTTCAATAAAAGAGAATTTATTTAGTTGACCTATAGTTCTTCAGAGAAAAGGCAGATAACTTTCAACTGAGGTTCTTTCTTACATGGGAAGGCACAGAGCCATCTCTGCTGGCCTTCTCTCCAGGCCTTTGGGTTCCAACAACTTTCTCTGGGGTGATTCCTTTCTGTATCTCCAAAGGCCTGGGCTGAGCTGTGAGTGCTGAGATGAAGTATTCTGAGCTGCTTGGGCTGTGCTATGTTGAGCTCTCTCATTTAAGCACCAGCCAATTAAATCAAACATCATTCATTACAGTAGGTACGCCTCCTAGCCGACTGCAGATGTAATCAGCAACAGATGAGGTTCACATGCCATTGGTTCATGTTTATTTTGGTTGCTATTTTGAATGGAATTTTTTCCTTAACTGACTCCTCAGCCAGGTCATTGCTCGTGTATAGAAATGTTACTGATTTTTGCACATTAATTTTATATCCTGCCACCTTGCTGAATTTATTAGCTCAAGTAAGTTTGCTATAGATTTCTCAGGATTTTCCAAGTACAGTATCATGTCATCTGCAAATAATGAAAGTTTTATTTCTTCCTTTCCAATTTAAATGCCTTTTATTTCTTTGTCCTGCCTGATTGCTTGCTCTAGCTAGAACTTCTAGCACAATGTTGAATAATAGTGGTAACAGTGGGCATCCTTGTCTTGTACCTGATCTTGGGGGAAAGATTTCAGTCTCTCTCCATTGAGTGTGATGCTGGCTATCATTTTTTCGTATATTCTCTTTATCATATTGAGGTAGTTACTTTTGATTCCTATAATTTGGAGTGTTTTTATCAGAAAAGGATGCTGAATTTTGTTGAATGCTTTTTCATCATTAACCGAGATGATCACATGATTTTTCCCTTTCGATTTGTTAACTGTGCTATATTACATTAATTGATTTTCTTGCATTGAACCATCCGTGCATTCCTGGTATAAACCCCACTTGGTCATAGTATATGATTCTTTTAATGTGTTGTTGAATTAAATTTGCTAATATTTTATTGAGAATTTTTGCATCTATGTTCATTAGGGACATTGGCCTGTGGTTTTCCTTCCTTATAGCATCTTTACCCAGTTTTGGTATTAAAATGATATTAGCTTCATAAAATGAGTTAGGTAGAGTTCCTTTTTCCTCGATTTTTTGGAAAAGTTTGAGCAGGATTGGTGTTAGTTCTTTTTGAAATGTTATGAAATTCCCCTGTGAAGCCATTTGCCCCTGGGCTTTGTAGGAAGATTTTTGATGACTGATTGAATCTCTTTACTTGTGATTGGTTTGTTGAGATCTTCTATTTCTTCCTCAGTCAGTGTAGCTTGTTTGTGTGTCTCCAGGAATTTGTCCATTTCATCTAAGTCATCTAGTTTGTTGGCATATAGTTGTTCATAGCATCCTCTTATGATTTCTTTTATTTCTTCAGGGTCTGTGGTAATGCACCCGTTTTCATTTCTGATTTTATTTGTGTCCTCTCTCTTTTTTTCTTTGTCAGTCTTGCTAATGGCCCATCAATCTTACTGGTTTTCTCAAAGAATCAACTTTTGGTTTTATTGATTCTTTCTGTTGTTCTTTTATTCTCCTATTCATTTATCTCTGCTTTAATCTTTGTTATGTCTCTTCTTCTATTTGCTTTGGGGTTAGTTTGCTGTTCTTTCTCAATTTCCTCCAGTTATATTGTTAAGTCCTCTATTTTTGCTCTTTCTTATTTTTTTAATATAGGCATTTGGGGCAATAAATTTCCCTCACAGCATAGCCTTTGCCACATCCCATAAGTTCTGATAGGTTGTATTCTCATTTTCATTCTTCTCCAAATAGCTACTGATTTCTTTAGCAATTTCTTCTTTGAACCACTGGTTGTTTAAGAGTGTGTTATTTAATCTCCATATATTTGTGAATGTTCTCATTCTTTGGTGGTTATTGAGATCCAGCTTCATCCCATTGTGATCAGAGAAAGTGCTTTGAATAATTTCAGTGTTTTTAAATTTATAAAGACCTGTTTTGTGCCCCAGCATATGATCTATCATGGAGAATATTCCATGAGCACTAGAGAAGAATGTATATCCTTGTGCTTTGGGGTGCAATGACCTATATATGTCTGTTAGGTGTAATTCATTTTTCAAATTATTTACCTTCTCTATTTCCTTGTTGATCTTCTGTCTGGTTGTTCTATCTATGGAGGAGAGTTGTGTATTGACTTCTCCTACTATTATTGTTGAAACATCTATCGCTCCTTTCAGTTTTGCCAATGTCTGTCTCATGTACTTTGGAGCTCCTTGTTTGGGAGCAAACAAACATTTATGATTGTTATATCTTCTTGATGAATTAATCTATCCACTCTTTTCCCTCTCTCTCTTTGTATTCTTTAAATTACCCTTAGTGGTACTCTTCAATTCTGTGCCCTCCTCCAGACCTCCCTCTCCTGTCTTTTTTTTTCAACCGGGAGAACTCCTTTTAGTATTTCTTGTAGGGTCAGTCTCTTGTTGACAAATTCTTTCAGGACTCCTTTGTCTGTGAAAACTTTAATCTCTCCCTCAGTTTTGAAGGACAGTTTGGCTGGAAGTTTGAAGAATTCTTGGCTGGAAGTCTTTCTCTTTCAGGATCTTGAATATACAGCCTTCTCGCCTCCAGGGTGCTAGTTGAGTAGTCTGAACTCAGTTTTATTTGATTTCCCTTGTATGTAGTAGATTATTTTTCTCTTGCTGCTTTCAGGATTTTCTGCTTCTCTTCAACATTTGATAGACTGATTAGTATGTATTTTGGGGAAGGCCTATTTGGATTTATTCTTTTTGGAGTTTTATTGGGCTTCTTTGACTTGTATATTTATATCTTTTATGAGGGTTCAGAAGTTTTCTCCCATTATATCCCCAACCACTCTTCCTAGCCCTTTACTCCTCTCTTCTCCTGCTAGGACACCAATGATTCTTATATTTTTGCGCTTTGTTTTGTCTATCATTTCTCTGAGATCCAATTCAATTTTTCCATCTTTTTTGCCATTTGCTGTTTTGGTCTTTGAAGTCAGTTATCCTGTCCTCTATATCATTTATTCTTTTTTCTGTCTCTTAAAATCTGGTGTTGTGTGCCTCTAGTATGTTTTTTTATTTGGCCAACAGAGACTTTAATCTCTGTGATTTCTGCTATTTTTCTATTTATTCTTTCAAATTCCTCTTTATACTCTTCTACTATCTTCTTGATCTCCTTTATGTCATTTGCTATCCCACTTATTTTATTAAGTAGAGTTGTATGAACATCTTTGATTAGTTCCAATGTCTGTGTGTCCTCTGGTGTTTTAATGTGTTCATTAGGCAGGGCTGTATCTGTCTGCATTGTGATATGCTTAGTGATCTTCTGTTGTCTTCGTGGCATGTAAATATCTTAATTGACTTACTTTGGGAGTTGATTTCTTTCAGTAGCTAAGGCGTTGTGTTTGTGGGATGGTTCTACAGCAGGGAGCAGGGCACGGGGTGGGCACTCAGTGCAGTGGTTGGTTTCAGGGAAGGTCTGGGTGCAGGTTGGGGATGTTACACTGATGTTTGTGAACGTGGGTGCCCAGCGGCCAGGGAGGATGTAGCTGTGCAGTAACCCTGGTGTGTGCTGGTCTAAGGCACGGGACCCTTTGTGCGCATGTGTAGAGCTGTGGCAGCAGGTCGGCGTTACGCCTTTGTGGATTGGGGGCAGATGTGACCTGGCTGCATGGGTCAGCCCTTTCTCAGAGCTGGGAAGTGAGGCTGAGGGCTGTGCACATGCACTGTTCTAGGACTGCTGTAGAGTGGGGTTCCCAGAGCTGAATGACGTGACTGGGGGCCCGTGCACATGCGTGGGCCTGGGAATGCCATAAAAGGATGCGCTGAGCTCAGGGAGGGTGGGGTGAGGTTGTGTGACACTATGGGCAGGGGGCTGGGTATGGAGGTTAGTGCCCACAGCCTTTATGCACTGGCAACAGCCTGCAGGGAATGAGGGGGGGTGATATTGCTCGGGAGGGGAGCAGGGGAGGTGGGCTGGGCTGCACTT
>PVIY010053070.1:0-14877 GCA_004026745.1 Myrmecophaga tridactyla | reverse complement strand
ACACACACCCCTTACCCTCTTTTTATGTACTCCAATACACTTGTATGATAAAGAGCTGAACTGAGAGAACACAGCTTCACTCAGATGACGGACCCACATCACAAACCACGCCCGACCACCCAAGCATTTTCAGGAGGAGAAGTTGGTGGTGTCTGGAGACCAGCACCTTCTGCCCTCCCCTCAGGGCTGCTGTCCTTCACGAGGAGAATCCACAACTCACATGTACCTTGACTTGGGGGGCCCCAACAGGTGTGCCTCTGTCCTGAAACTCTGGTCTTTTTTTAAGAGGTGTCCTGAAGACCCTGCCGCTAGACCTTTGGCCTAACACTGTAGAATTTTTAAAAAAATATCTCTGTGATCAGGAGAAAAGTTTGAGCTGCTCCCAGGCATTTACTATGCAGAGAAAATAAAAGTTCAACAAGAAGGTTGCAAGGAGATGAGGTAGACCCCATGGGGCATCTGAAGGAGGGTGATGATGCACCAGGAAAGGGCAGGAAAGTCACAAGAGGGGGAAGACCCCACTTCACCTCTTGGCTGAGGACCAAGTCTTCTATTCAAATAAAAAAACAGCCATGGGGCTAACCCAAGGCACCCTGACCAAGCAGGACACCCTCAGTTGGCATAGCCCCTCCTGCCTGTACCCTGGGTGGGTACCCTGCCAAATGGTGCTGAATTAAGCTGGCATCTGAAGAGGGACCAAGCTCCAAAAGCCTCTATCGGGAAGAGGGAGGCATCTTGACTGATTCCATGATAAGGAGAGAACAAAGGAGACTGCAGAGCTGTGTACTTCTCTAGGCATAATGGTAAAAATAACTGGCTTTGAACATGTCAAGGATAAGGTCAGATCCCCACGGGTGCCAACTGGGTACCACTTAGAACTAAATTAATAATAATGTGTGCCTTGCTAGTCTTATGATGTCAGCTGTGAAATCTACTGTACCTACTTAGCTCTTGCAAACATGGGTAGAGAAATGAGAAAGCCAGATATAGATTAAAAAATAAATTTAATCCAGGTGATAAAATCTGGGTTAATCAGAAAAGCTTTAAAATTAAATTATCAAGGCAAACATTTAAAAAGGCAGGAAAGAGAAACTTATCAACACTAGGACAACTACTAAAAATGTTCAACTGTGAGTAGCAATGACCCGTAAAAGCGAGTATTTTCTAGTACTCCTATGTCAAACCCTATTGATCTTGCAGTTGCAAAGCACATTTTTGAAAAGAGCAAACCCTTGATCCAAAGTGAGCTGAGGGCTAGAATTCAACTAACGTGGTAAACTGAAGAGCAAGGAAAAAAAAAAAACACCAAAAACCTTTGACTAAATATTTGGAGACCTCTTATACAAGGGAAATTGAAGAATCAGAAAAACTGGCTTTTAGGCTCACTATGCCGTTAAGTAACTGAAGGACCACAGAATTAAATCAAAATAAAACAAAACAAATATTAAGTACTTACTATAGACAAAATACCAATGCTCGATGCTGGAGAAGCCCCACAGCTGAGCATAACACAGATTTAACGTGGGGAGGCCTGGGAAGAGGCTGGAGCCATTTGCGGGGCACAGCACATCCCCTGGCCATAGTCTTGCTGCCCCATTCCGGTCTATTCTGCTGGCGGCCTTCAGAATCAGCTTTGGAAATACAAGGCTCAGGAAGAAACCTGCGCCTTTCCCAAGGTGCCCAGGATCTCCCATGAAGCCACCTCTTCTCACCTTGGGCCCAACTTTAGGCTGAGCCTAGTTCAAACCACAGCAAACCACTTGCATCTCCCTGCAACAGGCAATGCTGTTTGCTAGTTCCAGGCATTTGCATGCCTGATGTTCTCTTGGCTGGAGATTCCCCTTCCTGCTGCCTGTGTGGACAGTTCCTAATTTTGAAGATCCAGTTCAAGCTTCTTTTCTGAAAACACTTCCCCAGTGTTTCATTTAGTTCACCTATTTATCTGGCCAGTAGGATTTTATTGTGCTCTCACTAGGTGCCAGCACCTGTGCTGGAGCTGGGGTGCAGCAGCAACAAAACCAACTTTGTCCCTGCCATGTGTCGGTTGTGAGCTGGAAGACTGGGTACCCATGTGTGTGTCTATACAAAAATGTCTGATACTAGATGCTCCCTGGGGACAGGGACCAGGCCTTAACTCCTGCACGTTCCCACCGTCCAGCACACAGTAGGTGCCCAAGAAATGCCTGCTGAATGGAATGGCCAATTGTCCTGGCAGGTAAGGAGGAAAGTGCTGGGTACGCGCTAGGCCACTATGTTCCCACACCTCCACGCCCACCTGGTTGCTGCGGCCTCCTTTCTTAAAGAGGCTATCCCTGGAGGGGTCTCTCACTGGCTGTTCCTCCCCTTGAACTTGTCCCTTAGCTGCTGCTAGTCCAGAAATTCACTTCAGATTGTGCGTCAGAACCACTGGACAGGGCTGGGTAAACTGAGGTGGCTGCTTCCTTCCCAGTCCTACAGTTTTCAATCATACTTGCATCCAGGACCAGAAGTGAATAATGGGGTTTTGACACCGAGGGCTTGAAATGGCCATGCTGGGATAAAAGTTTCTCTTCAATTCTCATACTGACGTCAATGGCCGATCATTAAATCTTTCACTCATTGTGAACACATGCACTCAAGGCCTGTTTGGCCTGGCAAAAGGGCCAAGTTGAAGGTGTTATTCCTCTCAAGTCCTCAATTATTCCGTTTTCTTGTCTTTGCTGCTGCTGCTGTGTTAGCAACAATTGTGCCTCTGCTTCTTAGGGCAGCTTTTTGTGGTTTAAATACAGCTACTGAAAAAGAATAATCTCAGTGTGCAGCAGCTAATGGTTACATACACTAAAATTGGGTGGGTGGGGGAACCACTCGCACTTCCACAAGTTGATATGAGTCAGAATTTCTCCAAGGACATTTTTAAGATGCAAGCATTTTAAAAGAAAACAAACAAAAAAAATGCTTGAAAGAGTCTTCTTTCAAAAAAAAATTTTTCCCCCTACATTGTGGGGAGTTGTTGGCACCAAGAAGAAAATAATAACAGCTCATCCCCCTAGAATTCATCTCACAGTCAGGCCTATGGGCTAAGAATTAGGGACCCAGGGACAAAGACAGGGGAGGTTGTTCACTGTGGGAACTCAGGGGCACAGAACTGCCTGTTGATTAAGTTGTTTCATTCAAAGAGCTGTTTTTCTGCCAGAGATTTTATGTAAGCTGTTTATTAATATATGCCTGCAATTTCAAACCACTTTCCGAAAGATAAGTCATCTTTTCCCGAAGGAATAAGAGTATAGATTCATTTGCCTCTCCAACCCCCTTATTTATTCTTTCCCCAAATTCAGCAACAAAAGAGTTGAGCGATATTTTGCCATATAAGATAATTGGGCTTCGCTTTTTTAAATGCAAAAGGAAAAATCCCAGTTTACGGAAGATGCAGATTAAAATTCTTTTCCTTTACAGAAGGATTCAGAACAGTGGCCCTCCCTGCTGCATTTAAGTCTCACAGGCCATTAACCAGCTGACAGAGACTGCCAGAGTGGCAGGAGCCTCTCCTAATGGAAGTTTAGTCAGAATGAAGATAAAGGATCTCTGCATTGTGATTGAACTCAAAGAGAAAATGTGATTTGCTTTATCCGCAAGTCTTCATAACTACATCCACTGCATTTGTTGGAGGACAGCTGTTTGATGCTATTGATGTACAGCTGTTGGATCTAACAAATCTTAAATTTTCATGAGTCTCATTTCCTTAATGCTCTGCATTAAGACCTTGGAATAGCTGCTCCATCAAGGAAGATGGATTATTTTAAGAGCAATTTAACACAAACTATTAGCTTATGGTCTGTAAGCTTCCAAGCCCATAGGAAAATATTAACAATGATTAGATGTTAGACAAGTCAACTCTTATCATTTTAACTGTTAAAGAGAAAAAGTGGAGCAAATTCTCATCTGTCTTCAGAGTCTGGTTAGGTTTTCACTCAAGAGAAGAACAGTGTGAATAGTTTCTTACTAATATATTGGATGCAGAAGAAGTGACAGGACTTTTGTCTTTATAAATACTGATATAAAAAATGTATAGGAGGTTATATTCTGGAGCAGCTAGAAGGGAAAATCTGAGAGGATCGTATGGCAGCCCATGACAAACTCTGGGATCTGTCCTTGTAACTACTTGTTGAAGAGTGCTTTGAAAACTACTGATTTTTCTTTCTTTGCTTTGTATATGTGTTATATTATACAATAAAAAAGTTAAAAAAAGACACCTTAGAATAGGTAAAAATTAGGTGCTGCTATTAAATGAGGTCTTTGCCTTGAGTTCGATACTCCTGCCAGGAAAACAAAACAAAAAAACCATATAGGAGGGTTCATGAAGGATCTGAGGATACCCTGTCCTCTTCCCCTAATTAAAGGCCATACTATTTCAGTTAAGTTACTGAACTTATGTTCGGTTCCCTTCCACGAGGGAAACTGATGCCTGAGGGGAGGTGGCACATGGGTAGAATTTCAAAGCCCATGGTAGAGATATGGTGAGTCTCGCTAAGCAGGGCCCTTCCCAAGAAGGAGTGGAAAATGCCTGCAATCAGAAGGAAGAGAGCAAGGAAGACAACACGGAGAAGTCACAGGCAAGAGCATGTCTCACGTCTGAAGCAAAAACCACATCTTATAAGTAATGGAAGGGAGACAGTACCTGGGGTCCTGTAAGCCTTTTCTAAATTGTTCGCTTGCTCAACACACGTGAACATTTGGAGCTACACTAGTGGGCAACTGAGGCAAAGTCCTTGCCTTCAAGGACTCTCCAGGCAGGTGGATGAGAGAGTAGTAATTAAACAATCACACAGTGAAATCTGTACTCATTGTGTTGCGAGAGAAGATCACAGGGTATTTTGTTACAGAAGCAGAGAAGTCTGCCCTAGTGTGTGGGCTCTTCCTAGAAGACTAACACTTGAAGCAGATCTGCCAGATGAGTGAGGAGAGAAGCCTCAGCAGAAAGTGAGTGTGAGTGTGTGTGAATGCACATGTGAGAGTGCATGTGCAAGTATAGGTGTGTATATGTGTATGTGTGTGCATTGTGAATGTGTTCTGTGAACATCTGTGGGACGGTGTGTAGGAGAGTATGTGTGCACATGTGTGTGTTATGTATGAATTCACTATGTGAGCATGTGAGTGTGTGCACAAGACAACGTGTATACATTCTTGTGTTAATGTGAGTGTATGTGTGTGCGAGTGCATGAGAATGTGAATGCATTCTGTGAGAACATGAGTGTGGGAGAGTATATGACAGGGTATGAGTGCATGTAAGTGTGTGCATTCATGTATCAGTGCATGTGAGTGTGCACATGTGTGTGTGTTGTATGAGCATGTGAGTGGGTGTGAAAGTGTGAGAATGTGCACAAGTGTGAGCCCATGTGCGAGCATATGTGTATGTGTTGTGTGAGCACGTGTGCAGAAGAGTTGTGAGTATATGCACATGTGTGACTACAAGTGTGAGTGTGGATGAGGATGTGTGAGTGTGAAGGCATGTATATGTGCGTTTGAGTGTATGGATGTGTGCACATATGTGAGTGCACGTGTATGCGTTTGTGCACATGTGAGGGAAGGTGGGAGCAAGGCATCCCCTGGAGAGGCAGCGGCTTGTGCAGTGGTCTCCAACAGGAGGAAACTGGAAGGGGGCAGTGTGTCTGGCCACAGCGTGGGCGGGGGCATAAGGATGAGGGTGCCAGGGACTACGCCAGGCAGGGTCTTTATCCATGCTGGGAGCTGGGCTTTAACCAGAGTAAAAAAGGAAACCCTGAGGGTAATTGTGTGATCAGGAAGGCCATAATAACCATCACTTTGGCCACTGTATCAAAGAGGATTGGAGGTGGGGAGCCAAGAATAGATGTAGGGTCAGTTAGAAGGGATTTGGGATATGAGCTAGAGACAGCATTAACTTGAAATTGGATGATGCCAGCGGAGCAAAAGAAAAGTAGAAACATTCCAGAAAGAGTAAAAGAGTAAAGTCAGTTACTAATGGATGCAGAAAATAAGAGCAAGGCAGGTGAGCAGGGTGAGGCTGGGTCCCTGAACGTGCAGGTGGTGCTTGGAGGCCACCCCCTTAGGCAGGAGCGTTGGGATGGGGACTGGGTTTTGTGACGGTGCAATGGGGGGGGGGGGTTGGGAGGGGTGGGTCACACACTTGCACTGGGAGTGTGAAGAAATACCATCTGGGCAGGTGCATACTCAGAATGGGGTCTCAGAGGAAGGGTCTGTCAGGCCTTGAGACAGTCCTCTGGGAGAAGGTGAGAAGGCCAAGGACTGAGCCTTGAGAAAACCTGCACTGAAAAGCAAGGAGAGTCAGAGAGGTGAAAGGGAGGGCAGAGATTTGCTGAGTGATTTACTCTTTGGCCAGATATGTCTGGAAAAACCTGAGTCCTATAGTTGTCTCTGGGAAATTTCCTTGAGCATTAGCACAGCAAAGATGCCGGGAAGCCCAGCAGCAGAGAAAAGCCAGTAGATTTCTTGTTAACCAGGGTTCTCAAAATATGGCTGAGCAGAGATCTCATCCCTATCACCATACTGGGGATGAAGAACTTTCTGTGGGGAACAGGAGTGGGAAACACTGATGAAGGGGCGGTAGATGCCAGTGGGAATCAGGTCTCCTCAGGACAGAGGGGTGATGGCCGTATGGGAAGAGGAGAAGCGGGATCCAGCAGGAAGATGCTGTCTCCCTGCTTGTCCAGACAGAGTACTGAGGCACAGCTCAGCCAGGACTGGAGGTTGATGAGGGGGATTCAGCCCCATGCCTAGATGCTCAGAGCCAAATGCATGCAAAGTGAAAAGGGCAAGCTGGCTGCCACCAGGAGAGGCCAGGAGGCTACCTCCAATGGCATGGAACAGTTTAAGGCTGCACAGGCTTGGAGAAGGAGCCTTTATGTACGGCCTGTGAGGGGCAGGGGTCGGAGGTCAGGAAACCCATTGCAAATTGCTAGCAGTGGGGAGCTGGAAGGGGAGCCTTGGGCAAATCCCATATAAAGATCCATAGTCTGAATGCCCGTGCTGGAGGTGGGTAGGCGTCACTGGGGCTCAAACCCATGCTAGTGGCCCTGTCTTCAGGAACAAAGCAGGGTGCAAAAGGCCTGGCCTGGGGAACATGGCTTATCTGTGAAATCCTCAGTAAGAGGTGCTGAATGGAACAAGCACAGTGAAGGCCCCAATCTTATCTTTTTAGCTACTCTGAAAAGTACCATGTATGAAAGAAGCCTTAAAAATATATAGATTCCTAGACCTTATTCTACGGTCTAAGAATCTGTATTAAATTATAAAAGCTCCCCTTGTAAACCTAATGAAAAGAGAGGTTTGGGATCCATGGCAAACACTGTATGCACGTAATAGCTAAACCCTAAGGCTGAGTTTTATTATCATTAGCTGGAAATCCTCCTAAGTGGTTTGCTAGGAATGGGGAAGCTAGAGAAAAAGCTCTAGGCCACTCACAAAGATGGTAATGTTACTCAAAGAGCTGACATTAATATTATCTAGTTCATTATGGAAAGACTGCCTAATAAATCAGCCCGGCTAGAGTTTTTAACTTTTTATTTTTGTTATTGATAGCAGTGTAATTTTTCTTTCAAAGAAAATCTGATATTGAACCTCAATCTACAAAATAGGCAAAAATGTAGCAGCTCTGGTTAAATGGATGAGATCCTGCTTGTCCCCTGCCCTGGCTCCATGGTGCAGAGTTTGAAAAATACCATGACAGAGAACAGCTATGGCCTAGAGTTGGTCCCAATTTTAGCTAAGAAAGGTCCTATTAAATGAAATTTCTTTAAAGGAGAGAACTTATTCAGGTATGTGTATTCTTATAAAGTTGAGGTGATAGTTATGAGTACAAATTTTCACTATGATTATGGAGTAGTAAACATCAGTGTTCATTCTGCTACAAAATAATTCCATGAGTATAAACCCAGATCATGGGAACAAAGAATGGCATCCTTGAAGAGTGTGATTTTTTGACCCTGAGGAGAAAGTCTTAGTTTCCCCATATTTAAGCTCTGATAACCTGGGTTCCTGTAATCCAGGGCTTTGGAAGGAAAAACCTTGAGCTATCAGATGCCATGGTGTTCACAGCTCTCAAAGGCTCTTTTTTTGAGGGCCTGCTCCTATAAGGCAATATATCTAGAGTAAATAATGCAATTAAAGGCAAAAGAGAAAGAAAGTGCTTGGTTTAACTGAATTAATCTAATACATGCTTATAGGAAAATGAAAATTAATGACCATCTCATTTTTTGCCATATTATGGCAATAATGGATACCAAAGCCTTTCCTTTAAATGTAAGAGAAGGTGGCATTGTCCTTGTGAAATGTTAATTTCCCTCAAATTTCATCCAAGTCCTCTGAGCACATGCACAAAACTGTGGTACTGCATTAGTATAAATCAATTCTGCTGATGGCCAAAATGAGAAATATTTGTGCATGTTTCTCTCCCATGAGACACAATTTCTGTATTGTCAGAAACTACTAAATACTGGACAATGATGGAGATGGATTTGGGTTGTTGGTTTTTGCATTGTTGGATAAGTTAAAAACTGGGTATTGGAAACCATACAATGGCAGTGCTGTGCTTTACTGTTATAATCAGGAAAATCTGTATGCTTTTATTGAAGTTTGTGTGGCATTAATATAAGGGCATTAGCAAGAATCAGACTATATCTCATTTTGTACAGTATTGATAAAAGATTTTATCTTCAGCACTGAGGAAAAGAGAATTAAAGATGCCAGCACAGACCTAGTGGATGCTATTTATAAACATACCCATATTTAAAAGAAAGCAAAAAAGACCATGGATTAAGATTCTAAGCGCTCTTCTCTTTTGCCTCTAATCAACACAGATTGTTTAAAATGAATAAGTCATCAATAAAATGACTAGTTGTAAAGCTTTAAAAGCTTTTTAATATATAATATTAGCAACAATCAGTTGGAAATTATAACAGAGGTAATATTCCATTTACAACAGAAAATAATCACAAAACCCTATGATAAAGCCTAACAAAAACCTAAAGAAAAAAATCCTAGTTCCCTTATGAAGAAAACTACAAAACAATACAGAGGTTTTAATGAGGAATTAAAAAAAATGGAGAGGCATTTTATATCCTGGAATGGAGAGTTGGTATTTTAAGGATGTCGATTCTTTCCAAATTACTTTAGAAATCTATTATAATGCTAATCAAAATCCCACTAGAATTTTTGCAAAATATTTCTGAAATTCATCTGGAAGAATAAACAAGGGAGAAAATTTGCAAAAGTAAAATAATGAGGGGAAATAATTGGCCCAGGAAAAAATGAAACAATGAGATAAAGTCAAAAATTCCCAAACAGACCCAAATTGTGTAAGATATATTATTAGATAAGTACAGCATTTCAAATCAGTGGTCTGGGATAATCAGCTAATCATTTAAGGTGGGGCAGCCTCCTGCAGTTAGAGCTATACCTCAAACCATATTCCAAAGGATATAAATGCAAAAAATAACCACATACAGTAACGAGGAAAAAGCTGCATAAATATTTAACAGATTTTGGGGGCTGAGGAAGTCCTTTCTAAACTAATATGAAAAGCCAGCATTCATAACGAAAAGAGGGACAGCTCTGATGGCATAAAATTAAAAAGAAAAAACAGCAAAAACGGTATGTAAGAAAACACCATAGCAATGTGAACAATAAAATAGAAAAAAATATTTGTCACAGATCTGACAAAGGCTAATATCTCTAAAGAGCTCCTACAGATGAACAGGAAAAAGACAAATATACCAATAAGAAAAAGGGCAAAAGAGATGAACAGGCATCTCACACACAAAGAAATGCAACTAGTCAGTAAATGTATAAAAGTTTGTGATTTGCCAAATTCAAATAAGGTCAAAGGTGAATTTAAAAAAAATTTATTTATTAATTAAAAAATTAAGAAACAAAATAAAACATCAACATACATAATCAGTAATCCACAATATCATCACTTAGTTACATATTCATCATTTCTTAGAACATTTGCATTAATTCAGAAAAAGAAATAAAAAGACAATAGAAAAAGAAATAAAACAAACACAGGAAAGAAAAAGAAAAAAAAAAAAAAGATTATACCTACCATACCCCTTACCCCTCGCTTTCATTGATCACTAGCATTTCAAACTAAATTTATTTTAACATTTGTTCCCCCTATTATTTATTTTTATTCCATATGTTCTATTCCTTTGTTGACAAGGTAGATAAAAGGAGCATCAGACACAAGGTTTTCACAATCACACAGTCACATTGTGACAGCTGTATCATCATTCAATCATCCTCAAGAAACATGGCTACTGGAACACAGCTCTACATTTTCAGGCAGTTCCCTCCAGCCTCTCCATTACATCTTGAATAACAAGATGATATCTACTTAATGCATAAGAATAACCTCCAGGATAACCTCTCCACTCTGTTTGGAATCTCTCAGCCATTGACACTTTGTCTCATTTCCCTCTTCCCCCTTTTGGTCAAGAAGGTTTTCTCAATCCCTTGATGCTAAATCTCAGCTCATTCTAGGGTTTTTCTCAATCCCTTGATGCTGAGTCTCAGCTCATTCCAAGATCTCTGTCCCACATTGCCAGGAAGGTCCACACCCCTGGGAGTCATGTCCCATGTAGAGAGGGGGAGGGTGGTGAGACTGCTCGTTGTGTTGGCTGGAGACAGAGGCCACATCTGAGCAACAAAACAGGCTCTCTTGGGGGTGACTCTTAGGCCTAATTTTAAGTAGACTTGACCTATCCTTTGTGGGGTTAAGTTTCATATGAACAAACCCCAAGACTGGGGGCTCAGCCTATAGTTTTGGTTGTCCACACTGCTTGTGAGAATATCAAGAATTCGACTTGGGGAAGTTGAATTTCTCCCCGTTCTCACCATTCCCCGAAGGGGGCTTGCAAATACCTTTCCACTCACTGATCAAATCACTCTGGGATTCATCGGGGCATCACTCTGGACAAACCAGCAAAATCTCATGTCCTACCTGAGATTCCAAGCACTTATGGCATTCAACCAAACTATCTACATAAGTTATATTAGGAAATGCACTAGTCAAAATATAAATTTTGTAACAAATAAACATGTTTTGCTTTAGTCTCACACATAAGGTGACATTTTAAAATATTAATTACCATCTATTTTCAGCACCTTGCAATAATGACATTCCTTTGTTCTTCCTCATGCAAAAACATTCAAAGGTGAATTTTAAATGATAATATTTGGTATTGGTGAGAGTAGTAAGAATAGGCATGGTCATGTACGTTTGGCAGGAATACAAATTAGTACAACCTTTGAGGGATAAGTTGGCTATGTATCTCCAAACCTTAAAAGCGGGCCATGGTGGCTCAGCAGGCAGAGTTCTCACCTGCCATGCCGGACACCTGGGTTCGATTCTCGGTGCCTGCCCATTTGAAAAAAAAGTATATATCCTTTGGCCCAGCAAGTGTACTTTTAGGCAATTGACCTAAGGAAATATTCATGAAAATGGAATTCAATATTCTTTTACTAAGATAGATTTTAATGTTAAATAGAGGGGACTGGTTAAAAAAATTGTGATATGATCACACAATGGCCTACCACCTACCCATTAAAGAGAGAGTAGAATAACTCATAGAATATTAAGGAAAAAATCTGTTTCAAAATTGTAATGTACAATGTGATCCTATATTTATTTAAAAATGTATTATGCAAAAAATAATAATAATACTGGGAGGATACATCAAAATGTTAACCATGGTGTTTTAGTTTGTTAAAGCTGCCAGAAGAAGATATACCAGAAATGGAATTGTTTTTAAAAAGAGGAATTTATTAAGTTGCAAGTTGACTGTCCTAAAGCCATGAAAATGTCCAAACTAAGGCATTTATGGAAATATACCTTGATTCAAGAGAGGCTAATGGGTTGAGAACACCTCTGTCAGCTGGAAAGGCACACGGCAACATGTGCTAGCTTTCTCTCCTGGCTTCTCATTTCATAAGGATCCCCTGGAGGTGTTCTCCTTCTGCAACTACAGAGGTGTCTGGCTGTGTGGGCTCTGATGGCTCTGTGGGCTCTAAAGCTTTTTCCAAAATGGTTCCCTCTTAAAGGGCCCCAGTAAGCAACCCTACCTTGAATGGGTGGAGATACATCTCCATGGAAACCACCTAATCAAAACTTACCTCCCACAATTAGGTGGGTCACATCTCCATGGAAACAATAAAAAAGATCCCACCCAGCAATACTGAATGAGGATTAAAGGACATGGCTCTTCTGGGGTGCATAACAGATTCAAACCAGCATACATGGATATCCCTGGTTGGTAGGATTTATTAAATACATTTACTATATTAAAATTTATTTTAATTTTCTTCTTTATGCATTTCAAGGTTTCTAATGAACACATATATTATATTGTAATGAGCAAAAAAAAATGTTACTTTTCAGAGCCTGGAGAAAGGCATAAAACATTTGCAAAAGAAATTGAGAGTTTTGGCTTTCTAAAATTCACAAACTTAGATGTCAACGGAAATAGTTCTGCAGCTTTGAAAAAAATAATTACAAATTCATAGGTTTCATCAATAATTTTTAAAAGAATTTCCTTTCTACCCTTCTCCTCAAGACTGAGTGTAAGTGAACAGTTTTCCAGATTCCTTTCTCATTCCTGAAACTCTAAGAGAAGGAGGGTATTTGACTCATTGGGGCCATTTGGAGCTCTTGGGATTCTTGTGACTTCCCGGTCCTCAGCGGTAAAATGGAGCAATCTGGGGCTAAGCCAAAGAATTAACTCACTTTAACACAGATATCAGTATAATATTTATGTGCTGGTTTGAAAGGATGTATGTCCCCTAGAAAAGCCATGTTTTAATCAAAATCCCATTTCATAAAGGTAGAATAATCCCTGTTCAACACTGTATGTTTGAAACTGTAATCAGATCATCTCCCTGGAGATGTGATTTAATCAAGAGCAGTTGTTAAACTGGATTAGGTGACAACATGTCTCCACCCATTTGGGTGGGTCTTGATAAGTTCCTGGAATCCTATAAAAGAGGAAACATTTTGGAGAATGAAAGAGATTCAGAGAGAGCAGAGCAGAATGACATAGCCACGAGAAGCAAAGTCCACCAGCCAGAGACCTTTGGAGATGAAGAAGGAAAATGCCTCCCGGGGAGCTTCACGAAACAGGAAGCCAGGAGAGAAAGCTAGCAGATGACGCTGTGTTCACCATGTGCTCTTCCAGATGACAGAGAAACTGACAGTGTTCACCTTCCACTTGAGAGAGAAACCCTGAACTTCACTGGCCTTCTTGAACCAAGGTATCTTTCCTTGGATGTCTTTGATTGGACTGGGACATTTGTTTTAACTGGGATATTTTCTCAGCCTTAGAACTGAAAACTAGCAACTCATTAAATTCCCCCTTTTAAAAGCCATTCCATTTCCGGTATATTGCTTTCTGGCAGCTAGGAAACTAGAACAATTTATCTGTAGGAAAAGTGCCTTTCCTGCTATGGGGAAATATATTCTTTAATCTGCCTAAACATTACCCAGATGTAATGCTACGAGAAAGCCAGGAATAGTAGAAAGCCTTTCCCTGGGAATCCGAAGACACATATAATATTGTCCACGGCCCCTCGGGGTTACTCAGATTATAAGGGGCTGGAAAGATGAACAATGGGATTCCTAACTGGTTTGAGTCCAGGATTCTGTACAGTGCTTGTGTTTCCCAACTTCCTGATTCCACCCATCATTGCTTTGCTTTGTCCTTTGACAAGTGTGTGACTAAATCTGAATGCCTTTCCTAGGTGCTCCATGAACTCATTTGCTGTATTTTTGTTTTATTCCCATAAGCATTTGTTATATGTATTGAATGTATATCGCTAAGCATTTAATGAGGCTTTTTTTTTTAAGGCAAAATCTAGTCCAGCAGTAAACCAATAATCTTAATTTAACACCTCTCCACTGACCATGCTTAAAATGAAATTATTCAGACAGGCTTACTTTGTATTATACCACTGAGGACTTGCTCTTTTATTAACAAAAGTTGCATGGAAGAGCTCACCAACACACCTTCATCAGTTTACCTCTAAGGCCCAACACGTGCCTTACTGGACCTACGCCAGCCCTCAGAGGCCCAAACCCATGAATTCTTTTGTGCAGTGTCTCAAAAACCCAAGCCTAAGGGAAATCAGACAATAATGAATTTTATCTCAATTTCTTCCTAAGAGTGCTAATAGGGTTTTGTATTCCTTTACCAGTGCTGGGTGTTACTTTAATAAAGGGCTATAAGCATTATAACATCAAAATGTTTAAGGGCTGACTGAATTCAGATAAAACTATTTATTGGCATGCACCTTGTAATCAAAAGTAGCATAGTCTAGATTTTGAATCAAAAACAAAGAGACTTCCTTTATCTTTGTGTTCTATACCAGGCTCGCTACAGTGACTTAACAGGGATAGTCAACAATTCAATAAGTATCTGTTATATTGGATTGAATGAGAAGAAAATTGAGTTTCCAGTTCCAGAGATTCATATGTCATGGTCACCAATTTCTCCAGATGTTGTTTTTAAATCTGAATGCATAAAAGACATCAATTCCTAAATGCCACATAGCCATAAATTAATATTTCTGATGTTGTTTCCCCTGCTGGCAAATAAAGCGACTTGCTCAGACCCTAAGTTCAGTGTACATGAAGCTGAGATGAGCCCTTTGCCTCTGATTATTCAAGTGAAGCCCCCACCCATTATAATGAGTCAGCAGCCTCCAGCTGTGACCAGCACAGCAGGCGCTGTTAACTCTAAAGAGTGTGATGCTTATTATCTTTTATTGTCTGGACAGCTGGGGGAGGAGTTTGCACAATTCTTTTGTTAATTAACCAGAACTATGACTATGAGAAATTCTTTCAGTTTGCCA
>PVIY010053069.1:0-14877 GCA_004026745.1 Myrmecophaga tridactyla | reverse complement strand
GAGAGGCTGGAGGGAACTGCCTGAAAATGTAGAGCTGTGTTCCAGTAGCCATGTTTCTTGATGATGATTGAACAATGATATAGCTTTCACAATGAGACTCTGTGAATGTGAAAACCCTGTGTCTGATGCTCCTTTCAGCTACTATATCAACAAAAGAGTAGAACATATGGAATAAAAATAAATAATAGGGGGAACAAATATTAAAATAAATTCAGCTTGAAATGCTAGTGGTAAATGAAAGCGAGGGGTAAGGGGTATGGTATGTATAATCTTTTTTTCTCTATTATCATTTCATTTCTTTTTCTGTTGTCTTTTTATTTCTTTTTTCTAAATCGATGCAAAAATTCTAAGAAATGATGAATATGCAACTATGTGATAATATTAAGAATTACTGATTGTATATGTAGAATGGAATGATATCTTAATGTTCTTTTGTTAATTTTTTTAATTAATAAAAAAAGTTTATAAAAAAAAAAAAGAATTTGAAGCTATGTTTTAAAACCACCACTGCTGTGGACCGAATCACCACCTTATAACTTAGTTTGGGTAAATCATACCTATGCCTGTTTTTTCTTATGGTAACCAGACAGTTCCTTCAGAAATAGATTATTTTTGTCAGTTCACTCAAGGGCTAAAGCCTTTTCCCTCAAACCCAGTTCAGGCTCTGCTCCTTGTTGATTTATTGATGCTAAAATCTTTCTACTTTCAGAGAACAGGAAAAGTTTTAATTTTAGTCATTCTAGTAAGTGTATAGTTGTATCCATTGTTGCTTTAATTTGCGTTCCTCAATGACCTACAAGGTCGAACATTTTCCTATTTGACATCAGTATATCTTTTTTGGTGAGGTATCTGCTCAGATCTTTTGCCCATTTTTATTTTGGTTGACTTGATTACCGTAGATTTATAGTAAATCTTGAAATTGATAATTCCAATCTTCTGCCTTTTGCTCTTTTTCTTTGGTACTGTGTTGGCTATTCTTTTTTGGGGGCTGGGGGGTGGGGGGAGTGCATGATCCAGGAATTGAAACTGGGTCTCGAACCCGGGTCTCCTGCATGAAAGGTGAGCATTCTACCACTGAACCATCCATGCACCCTCGTGTTGGCTATTCTTTAAGAAACAGTTTGTCAGTGTGCTGGTTTGAATCTGTTGTGTACCCCAGGAAAGCCATGTCCTTTAATCCTCAATATTGCTGGGTGGAATCTTTTTTTTATTGTTTCCATGGAGATGTGACCCACCCAATTGTAGGTGATAACTTTTGATTAGATGGTTTCTGTGGAGATGTGTCTCCACCCATTCAAGTGAGGTTACTTACTAGAGCCCTTTAAGAAGGAACCATTTTGGAAAGAGCCAACAGAGCCCACACAGCCAGAGACCTTGGGAGATGCATATAGAAAACACCCCCAGGGAAGCTGGTAAAGAAGACTGGAGAGAAAGTAAGCAGACCTCACCATGTGCCTTTCTAGCTGAGAGAGAAATCTTGAATGCCATTGGCATTCTTGAACCAAGGTATCTTTTCTGGACACCTTAGTTTGGACATTTTTATAACCTTGCCTTAATTGGGACATTTTCATGGCCTTGGAACTATAATCTTGCAACTTAATAAATTCCCCTTTTTAAAAGCTATTCCATTTCTGGTATATTGCATTCTGGCAGCTTTTATAAATTAAAAAGTCTAAGTACAAGATATTGGGATTTTGATTGGGATTATGTTGAATCTACAGATGAAATTGGAAAGAACTGACATCTTAACAATATTGATCCCGTCCATAAGATGGGAAATCTCCCCATTTATTTAGAATTTATTTTTATTAGAGATTTGTAGTTTTCCCTTTATATGTCTTGTTCAGTTTTGTTAGATTTATACCTAACTATTTTTTTTTTGTATTCATGTAAATGATGTTGCATTTTTTATTTCAAATTCCAATTATTCATTGGTGGTATACAGAAAAGAAATTGACATTTGTATATTAACCTGTTCTAGTTGGCTAGCTGCTGGAATGCAATATACCAGAAACAGAATGGCTTTTAAAAAGGGGAATTTAATAAGTTGCTAGTTTACAGTTCTAAGGCCAAGAAAATGGCCCAATTAAAACAAGTCTATAGAAATGTCCAATCAAAGGCATCCAGGGAAAGATACCTTGGTTCAAGAAGGCCAATGAAGTTCAGGGTTTCTCTCTCAAGTGAGAAGGCAGATGGCGAACACAATCAGAGTTTCTCTCTCATCTGGAAAGGCACATGGTGGATACAGTCAGGGCTCCTCTCTCATCTGAAAGGGCACATGGCGAGCACAGCGTCATCTGCTAGCATTTTCTCCTGGCTTCCTGTTTCATGAAGTTCCCCGGGAGGCATGTTCTTTCTTCATCTCCAAAGGTCGCTGGCTGGTGGACTCTGCTTCTCGTGGCTATGTCATTCTGCTCTGCTCTCTCTGAATCTCCTTCTTTCTTCAAAATGTTTCCTCTTTTATAGGACTCCAGAAACTAATCAAGACCCACCCAAATGGATGGAGACATGCCTCCAGCTAATCCAGTTTAACAATCACTATTGATTAAATCACATCTCCAGGAAGATGATCTAATTACAGTTCCAAACATACAATACTGAATAGGGATTTACAAAATGGGATTAGGATTAAAACATGGCTTTTCTAGGGTTCATACATCATTTCAAACCAGCACATAACCTCATATTCTGCAACTTGCTACAATCATTTACTGTTTCCAGGATTTTTGTTGTTGTTGTTGTTGATTCTTTAGAATTTTCCACATAGAGAAAAATGCCATCTATGGACAAAGACAGCTTTATTTCTTCCCTCCCAATCTGTGTACCCTTTATTTCCTTCTCTTCTTTTATTGCCTTAGCTAGGACTTCCAGTACAATCTTGAATTGGAATGGTGAGAAGGGACTTCCTTGTCTTGTTTTATGATCTTAGGGGGATAGCATCTAGTTTTTTTTTGTTTTTTTGTTTTTTTTTACCCATAAGTATGATTTAAACTGTAGGATTTTTTTGTAGATATTTTTTTCAAGTTGAGAAAGTCCCTGTCTATTCTTAGTTTGCTAAGAGTTTTTAATCATGAATGGATGTTGGATTTTTGTCAAATGCTTTTTCTGCATCTATTGATATGATAGATATGATGGATTACATTAATTGATTTTGGATTTTGAATCAACCTAGCATGCCTAGAATAAATTCCACTTGGTTGAAGTGTATAATTCTTTTTATTCATTGTTGGATTAGCTTTACTAATATTTTATTGAAGATTTCTACATGTATATTCATGACACATATTAGTCTATAGTTGCCCTTTCTTGTAATATTGTTATCTGGTTTTGGTTTTAGAGTAATGAGGGTCTGCTAGAAAGAGCCAGGAAATGTCCTCTTTGCTTCTGTTTTTAGTAAACGTTGTAGAAATGTGCATCAATTCTTCATTAAATGATGGAATTCACCAATGAAACCATTTGGGTCTACAGCTTTTGTTGTGGAGAAGGTTCTTAATTTTTTATTTAATTTCTTCAATAGAAATAGACCTTTTCCAAATATCTATTTTTTCTTGTGTACTTTTTAGTTTTTCAAAGAAGGGATTGATTTCATCTAAGTTATCTAATTTGTGGGCATAAAGTTGTTCATAGTATTTTCTTATTTTTCTTTAATAGGTCCATGAGATAAAAAATGATGGCTGTGATGGTTGGGCTCATGTGTCAACTTGGCCTGGTAATGGTGCTCAGCTGTCTGGTCAAGCAAGCACTGGCCTAACATTACTGCAAGTGTATCTTGTGGACTTAAATCATCAGTAAATTGATTGCATTTGAGGCAGATTGCATCTACAGTCAACTAAGGAGGGTGTCATCAGCAATGAGAGATGTTTAATTCAATCAGCTGAAAGCCTTAAAAGGAGAGGTGAAAGAGAGAAATTCAGCAGAAAGAGAGAATTTTCATCTCTACTTCAGCGCACTGCTTCTCCTGTGGAATTCATCAAAAACCTTCATCAGAGTTGCCAGCTTGCAGCCTACCCTATGGAATTTGGACTCTTACATCCCCACAGTTATGAGACACTTTTATGAAATCTCATGGTATTTACAGCTATCTCCTGAAGGTTTTGTTTCCTTAGAGAACGCTGACTAATGCAATAACTCTTCTTTCATTTCTGTTATTAATACTTTGTATTTTTTTTTTGTAGGTTAACATGGCTAGAGGTTTAGCAATTTTAGTGATCTTTTCAAACAACTAACTTTTGGTTTTAATTCTTTTTCTATTCACTTCCTGTTTTTAAAACATTTATTTCTGTTCTAATTTTCATTATTTCTTTATTTCTGCTTGCTTTAGGCTTATATTGCTCTTCTTTCTCTACTTCTCTAAGCTAAATGCTTAGATTATTGATTTTAGATCTTTCTTGTTTTCTAATATATGCATTCAATGCCATAAACTTCCCTTAAGCAGTGCTTTCACTGGATTCTACACATTTCTATAAGCTGTGTTTCATTTTTCACTCAGTTTCTAAATTTTTAAAATTTTCTCTTGGGACCACTTCTTTGATCCATTTGTTATATGGAAGTGTATTGTTTCATCTCCATATATTTTTGGATTTTCCAGCTATCTTTCCATTATTGATTTCTAGTTTAATCCCTTTGTTGTTTGAAAGTACACTCTATAGGATTTATTTCCTTTTTAAAATTGCTAACATATGTTTTATGGCCCAGAATGTGTTCTATTTTGGTGAATGTTCCTTGTGAGATAGAGTAGAAAATACATTCTATTGTTGTTGGATGAAGTAGTCTACAAATGTCAATTAGATCATCAGTTTTTCCACTAATGTCCTTTTTCTTTTCTAAGATCTAATCCATGACAGAGTCTTGCATTTTTGAGTCTCTTATGGTCTGTGAAGTTTGTCAGTCTTTCCGGCCGCCTCCTTCAGCCCTGGGCCCCGCCGGTGACTCGGGCTCCGCGTGTCCAGCCCCGGGGCCTGCTGTGCATGACCTCAGGCCCTCGCTGGGTGCCCTGCTGCAAGGTTGGCTTTCGCAAGTGCGGGCCACGAAAAGGCCTGCTAGGCCATTCTTTTACAGAGATGTCTGAAAGACAGGAGTGTTTGAACACTGCCTCTGCAGACAGATGAAAATGAGTGCAGTATGGAAATGCATTTGCCTTACGCACCTAAAGCTGTGGGAAACCATAAGGATGGATTGACCATTACTCCTGTTCTGGCTGGAGCACTGAGTCAAAAGAACAGGGGTTGGGAAACCTCCTCAGTAAATATCTAGTGGATCTCAGTCATCTGTCTGTGGTTTATTCTGATTTCTGCTACTGGAGTCAAAGGTTCCATCACAGTTACTATGACGAATCCCAGGGGGAGATTTATAGATCCATTGAACATCTAGATAAAATGGGTATGAATATTGTACAACAGTTAGACCCTGTATCTTTTAGCAATTACCTGAGGAAACACCATAATGCAATATGTAAAGACAGCTCATTGGGGTGTTCCTAAATGCTGTCACAGAGCTCCAGAAGAATGGAATGAATAGGAGTTTTTCCTTTTTGAATTATGCCAGTCAAGCCAGTGTAGAAACTGGCAGGACAGCTCGGTGAGTTATGCAGCCAGGGCACTCACGGCGGGTGAAGCTCTGAGCCCTCAGGGATGCCACTTGCATGCACTCAAACCCTGTCTGCGTCCCAGCCACGTCCTTATGATGATTCTGTTCCTGGTTTGGGGGAGTCTGAATCCTCACACTTCTCTTCTATTATAGTAGGTGTAGTCCTTCCTTAATTTTAACTCATTAAAAAATGCTTTATAGTTTAGGGCAGTGGAAGGAAGGCAGGCATCAAAATAACATGACAATATAAAGGCCCTGTTGTGGCAGACAGTTTTTTGAAAGCAACCTGTAAAGCATTTACCATACCCTAAATCTGTACTCTTTGCGGACTTGTGCACATGTATTCTGCTTTAAGAAAAGTTTTGCAGATTGTACACAAACAAGAAGAAGGGTGGTAGCTTTTTAAAAAAGAAATTGTATTTATAAACAAACAAGCAAACAAACCAAGGAAGAGTATGATCCTTGGGACGCATATGTCACAGTAAACAACTCCTTTTGGGGGGCCCAGAAGTGTCTCCAGAAAGTACATATAGCAAAGGAAGGCAAAACTCACAGGTCCACGATAAAATTAATTGTAATTCCACCAAAATCTGCTTCTTACCCGGTAAACTATAACTCATAAACTGCACCACCATCTATTTAGAGGGTGGGTATAATTTCAATAATTAATATTTACATTTCATTACTTTATAATATGCAGATCTAGTGGTATTTTGCATGTAAGTGTATTTTGTACAGTAGAATGCAAAAAAATAGCATATTTTGTTAATTAGATGAGACAAGTTATACTTTTTTTTTTTTTTTTTTTACTTCAGTGTCTGTGCCCCTGGCCCATCTTGGAATTGCCAGTTCATTTTCTCTGCAGTTGAGTTTACCTGATGGGGAGTCTGAGGTGCATTGTATTACAGAATACTGCCAGTGGGTTCAAACCATCAAACAAAACAAAAACGTGACTCCTTAAAATCTAGTTCCTTTTTGCCTACAAGTATTAATCACTTTATTAGAGTTCATTGATTTTCAGACCAATATATGTATATTGTATGTGTTCATATTTCATTTTGTCCTATTTGCTATTAAAATTACTTGGAAATATTTATAGCTATGCTAGACTAGGGGTTACTACTAGGTACTCAAAACTCACAGTAATTAGAAGAATGTCTTTTTCTCTTCATTTTTAACCAATTTATATTAGAAAGGAAAAAAAAAGTCCACGTCATTGTCAAAACTCTATTAAAACATGTGTTAGTAGAGTTTTGATGTTTTAATAGTTTTGACAATGACATGGACAGTTTTTCCCTTTCTAGTATATACCTATATATTCTATATAAACATTTATTTTATTCTGTTCAAAGGTAGTATCATAGTTCCAAGCCCTCAATGTCAGTTTTACTTAGTAAGAGTCATGTTTTGTTTTAATTAGAACTCTTCTTTGTAGCCAGGAATTCTGAGTCTGTCAAGTTTTCTCAAAATTTCTTCTTCTTCATTATTCACTATGTAGCTTATTCTTTTACCTCTTGTAGCCATGGGTTTTCCATCCAACAAATGAGGGAAATAATTTCTATAGAAGAAAGTTGTTCAGAGAACAAAATAAAATGGCTGCATATATGCTTTTATCTTGTTTGACTGTCCACCCTGAGTGCAGTGTAAGCTCTGTGAGGGTAGACATTTTTGTTTTGTTCAATGCTATATTTCCAGTGCCTAGACAAGTGTCTGGTCGTTAGGAGGTATCCAATAAATATTTTTTAAATGAATGATTTACATATGTTGGGCGCCAAGCAAGGTAACTGGTAAACATTTAATAAGTGGCATTTATTCAATAACTCACATTCAATAAAATGCTAGTTGTTACTTTTACTTTTTTTATGTTACTTTCATAGTACAAGATATTTATTTTCTAGAAAATCTCCGATAATTGTTGAGTTCACATTCATTTGTTTTAAGAATGTAAAAGGCATTGAAATAAATTAAGGTCATAGATTCCGGTGTTTGAAATTTGTGTTTTATATACAGGATAGTGGGGTTTATGACAATAATTGTTTTGCTTGTTTCCCAGGAAATTTCTAACTTGAAATCCTTAAAAGTTGTTTGCAAATTTTACTTAAGAAGTTGCTGTGTGACCAAAAACAAAGTTTATAAGTGGTGTTTGAGAAGAACCTGTGCTTTAGGGGGTTGAAAATGGATGGTTACAGGAAAAGGTACAATCGATGTGAGCTAGGGTCTCTAGTCAACAGTAACAGGGAATATGCTTCCATTGAATGTAACAAAGGCATTATGCCAAAACTAAATGTCAACAGTCAGGGGGCATGGGGGAGGGGTATGGATTTTTTGCGGAAGAAAAGGAAAGATCTTCATATAGATTATGGTGGCGCAGGCATGTCTATTTACTTAGGTTGGATTGTATGATGTGCAAATAAAATCGGTTGGAAATGAAGAGAGAGGTACAAATGCTGGAAAAAATGTGGAGAAGGAGATGTTCCTATTCACTGTTGCAGGGAAACTGAGAGGTACAGCCCCTTGGAGGGCAGTGTGCTGGTTCCTCAGGAGGCTAGGGGTGGGGCTGCCATAGGATCCTAAAACCACTTTGCTAGGTATATACCCAGAGGAACTGATGAGTGTGGGGACACGAATGGACAATTGCACGCTGGTGCTTCTAGTGGCAGTGTTCACCATCCACAATGGATGGAGGTGGCCTAAGGGTCCAGCGACTGAGGAACGGCAGGGGGAACTGTGGTATATAAATACAACGGACTACCGAGTGGCTGCAAGAAGGAATGAAGTTGTGAGGCATACAGCTAGATGAATGAACTTTAAGGACAGTATATTGAATAAAATGTCAGAAACAAAAAGACAGATATTATCATGCCTCACTCATATGGACTAAAAATAATATACAAACTCAGAGAATTGAAGTCGAGAGCATGGGTTATCAGGTTGGAGCCTATTGTAAAGGTTCCTAGATTGTCAGCTCTTACAGGAGTTACATTTATTTGAATTGTAACTGATATTTCTAAATTCTGAGATTCTGAGCTGATTGTTTATAACCTGATCATTTCCTGAAATTTCAGGTATTTATGTGACACCTGAGACTCAGAGTTAGAGCACTGAAGCTATGAGAGTCAGCAGTACCATATTCAGTAACTGTTTAAAAAGCTGAAAAAGTGATCAAACTTCATCTAGAGATATGAATAAAGTGCATCTGGATAGGACTAAGGTTAAATCAGAATACTGGGTAAAGGATGATAAGGCCCGTATTTTCAAACTTCAACCTCTGTGCGAGATCAAACGGAGAGATGTTTATTTGGTACAAAATTTATACTTTGGGTAGCACGTTATCTAATTTAACTTGTATGGTCAGTTTGCTTGAACACCGTAATTACACAGAATCTTGAATAGGGTGTGAGATCTTGTTGGTTTGTCCAGGTTAGTGTGATATCTTGATATATCTCAGAGTAATTTGGCCAGAAAATAAAACAGTATTTGCAAAGTCCCCTTGGGGGACCGGGGAGAAAGGAGGTAATATTAAACTTCCCCATCTGGAGAATTCCTGATGTTCTCGCAAGAAGTGGGAATAACCAATTCAATAGGTTGAGCCCTCAATCATGGGGCTGCACCATAAAGCTTATTCCTGTAAAGAAGAGGCTAAGCCTATTGACAACGATGCTTAAGAGCCGCCCCCTTTGTTGCTTAGAAGTGATCTCTCTCTAAGCCAAACTGGGAGGTAAACTCCCTGCCCTCCCCCCATGTGGGACATGACTCCCAGGGGTGTAAATTTCCCTGGCAACGTGGGACCAGACTCCCAGGGATGAGCCAGGGCCAGCCATCATGGGAATGACAAAGCCTTCTTGACCAAAAGGGGAAGAGAGAAATGAGACAAAATAAAGTTTCAGTGGCTGGAAAGGTTTCAGTGGAGAAGTTACCCTGGAAGTTATTCTTTATTATTTTTTTTTTTTTGGGGGGGGGGTTGCGTGTCCATTGCCATTGCAATGTTTATTTGTTAAATATTTCTTATCTCCCCAATCAGTCCATAAATCCTGCCTGGGCAGGGATTGTCACTTGCCTTTTTTTTTTTTAATGGTGTTTTTGCCACACAATTCCCATACCACACAATTCGCCCATTTAAAGTGTACGGCTCGATGTTTTTAGTATATTCACAGAGTTGTGCGGCCATAGCCACTTTCATATGCCTCCTTAAAATTGTTAGTCCCATTTCCAAGGCTTAGGACCTGATACACGGTATTTAATTACAGTGTTCTTTACGTTTCTCCTCTGTAATAATACTCACTTCAGAGGCTAGCTATTGAGAGTAAGATGCGAGTGAGGCTATTAAGTATATTTTCAAATGGCAGTTTTCATGTAACTCCTGATGGTAAAATCTGTGCTTTCACAGCTCAAGTTACTTGGTAATATGATAAAGTGGACTGGTTTTTGTGCTAGCGGCAAAGGAAAGAAAGTTCGGGTTGTTTTTATGATACCGAGACGATAGCTATTCAGACAGCTAGTTTTCATACGTCCGTTGCTATTTGGGTTTTAGAGTTTCTTAAATTGTTAGAGCTGGATGGGCTTTGAGTTCATATAACACAGTGATTTTCGCTCCTTCCCACCTCAGTTCTGTCCTCTTCTACCTGAAGGTTATTCTTATGCATTATATAGATATCCCTTTTTAGTTTATTGTGTATTGGAATGGTTAGAAGGAAGTACCTGAAACTGTGGAACTGTGTTCCAATAGCCTTGATTCTTGAAGAAGACTGTATAACTATATACTCTGTGCTTTTACAGAGTGATTGTGTGATCATGAGAACTTTGTGTCAGATGCTCTTTTTATCCAGGGTATGGACAGATGAGTAAAAATAATAATAATAATGATAAAAAATAAAAAATCATAGGGGAGATAAAGGGAAAAAACTGGGTAGATTGGGACTGTGCAGTGGTGGCTTAGTGGCAGAATTCTCACCTGCCATGCTGGAGACCTGTCTTCGATTCCCAAGCCTGCCCATGCCAAGAAAAAAGAAAAAAAAGAAAAAAAAAAAAAAAGCGGGTAGATTGAAATACTGTGCCTCAATGAGAGGGAGGAGTAAAGGGTATGGCAAAAGGCTTTTCTTTTTTATTCTTTTTGTTTCTTTTTATGGAATGATGCAAATGTTCTAAAAATGATCATGGTGAAGAATACACAACTATGTGATGATATTGTGAACTATTGATTGTATAATATGGTTGGATTGGACGTGTGTGGATATATCTCAATAAAAATATTAATAAGAAAAATAGAACCTGTGTTTTCCCATGCTTTTGAAAATTAGGAAAATAAAACAGTCATTGAGAGTTAAACTAGTAAAATCCACAATTATTGAATTGGACAAGTTCTCTGTGGGAATAACCAGCAATGGCTTAAATTTTTAACAGAAAGACTTGGAGACACCCAAGACTCTAATCAAAGCATTCTTAGAGTATTCTCATTGGAACCTTTAGTAAATTCAAGCCTGATCAGTTTAAAAATGAATCAGACTAAAAAGAAATATTTTGCTGGAAAACAGAAAAGAAAATTGCAGTCAGATATTGGTATGTATATGGAACTGAGAGTTTTGAAACAGTTTCCCTACCCCTTTGATGAAGATATACAAAGCAGGTCCTCAGAACCTCATCCCATTAAATATTTAAATCACAGCTGATTTCATTTTCTTGTTCAATTGTCCAGTCATAAATTGATTTCCTATGGAGACCAGAAGAAAGAGCATAGCTACATGAAAGAACATGCTAAGCCACATAAACGTATTAGTCCAAAATATGAATATATACAAAAATACATTGGCACTCCAGTTATACCTCAGTCTCTGGAGTTCATTAACCCAAATCCAGTCAACTATGACTTCTGGATATAAACTCATCTATGATTTTTAGGATCTGACTCTATAATATGAAGCCATAATTGAAGTAACACTACCCCTTGAAGTACTGTGAGAGAGCTTTTGTTTGAGAAATTCTGGTTGCGTAATCTTTCAACCTTCAGCCAGCGTTTTGTTGTTGAAATTCTGAAAATAAATATATGCAATTAAATGTTATGGAATTAACTTTTTCTTTGTCATTTCTACAAGAATAGCACCTTTCCTGTGTAACTTCTGTTAGTTTTTAAATCTTAACATTTTTATCCTGTATCACAGACTGGTAACTAAATTCACACCTCAGCATTTGCTACTTAGATGGGAACTAAGCCAGTTCTCCTCACCCCATCATTGTGAATTACCAAAATGATCTCATTCCATTCTACACATTCACCCTGAATTACAGGGTGAGAATGAAGCCCAAACATGCCATTTCAGAACATGTCCTTTGGCCTGATTCTAATCTTGACTCTCAACATTTCATCTAGTATTTCTCGTCATTGATTACCAAAAGTTAGAAAACCAAGATTTTAAATTTTCCTTAAGCATGTTATCCTTTGAGAAGCATTATTATCAAAATTGTGATTATTCTTCCTTTTTTTATTCCTAAATCTCAAGTTACCTATCAGGTTGGATTCCTTTATTTTTCCTCTCCTGGTAAAGCAAATAGTTTTCATTTATCGTTTCCTAGATGTTTTTCCTGTTGCTTTATATTCCATGTCAATTTCTCTAACATTCAATAGAAGGACTAGTATCCCTGGTAGCTAAAGATGTAATTTCTGTACTGCTTTTTGACACATAAAGACACCTGGGTTCTATTCAAGTCAGTTTTGCTCTCTATAAATTAAGGGGTTAAATTGAGGGTGGGTCCTGTCTTTTATTTTTAAATTTCAGACAGGACCCGCCTTTAATTTAACTCGCACACTGTGTAAATTAAAGTGGGACTCAGTGGTAAATATTTTTCAACTCCTGAATGAACCCTTCTATTTTCTCACGTGAATGGAATAAAGAAAAACTGCCGGTGTTATCTGTAAGCTTTATTTTTCTTGTCATATTTGAAATTGTAATTGGGTGACTTGGAAAGGTATTAAGAAGTAGACAGTCACATAAGAATGAGCCCCACAATTAAATATATTTTTATTTTTATTTTTCTACTTTTATATTTAACAGTTAAATAGTAGAATGGGGGGTTTATGGGGCATTCCTATGAACATAAGTTCCATGACACTCCTTGGAAGTCTTAAAATATTGCTGTATTTGTGTTTGTGCATTCATCTTGACGTACCCAGGAGATCATCTGTTCTCTCCATCATGCTTCAGAAAAACCAGAGTTCTAATAGCTATTTAGGTACTCTAAAAGACAATATTATTCCCATATATTGTAGAACATCTTTGTGTTTTGTGGAGAGGAATGTTTGGAAAAAGAATCTCTTACTCATCTGCTTTTTTCCTGCTGCCATGTCCTCCCACAAACCAAAATTATGCACCTTATAATAACTACTGGCAATAGTTATTTAATGTTTTCTCTGACCCAAGAACTGTTCTAAGAGTTTTATATGTAACTGCATATATTTGTTTAATCTTAAAACAACTACAATTCCTATTTTTTTTAGAAAAAAGAACGGGTCAGAAATGTTCTTTGTTGAGCATAACATTGTCTTAAGTATTGCTTTTGTATGCCAGTGTCTCTATACCTCTATAGCATATATGTTACACAGAATCTCTATCATCTTTATTCAAGTCTTCTCTCAACCGGGCTGCTCTAACTTGCTCCAACATTCTTTCCTAACTTTTATTAATTAATATTTTTACTGTCTTCATAAGGCATTTCTGGGCCTACTACCAAATGTGTAAATACAACATAAAATATTATCAACATTTATAGACTTGTTTATACACTAACAATGAAATGGTAGTGTATTGACATGACATCATTATTCCCTTGAGATGTTAATTTTTTAATTTGCTTATTATATTTCATCTTTGAGTGGTCAAATGCTTATTAAATGGAGTTGAAGTAGATTGAGATTAAATTTAGAATGCTTCTTTGTTTTTGAATAATTTTATGGTCTATTTAGCAACCTACCTTTTCTTACTATTTTAAAGAGTTACCATAATTTGATTTTTCTTTTTCTATACAACTTTCTATAGACATAGGTGATGTATAATGTTGCACACATAATCTACTTCATGAATCTAATAATTAGCATATTTCATGTTTCCTTCAAGTTTAACTTTTTACTAAATAATACAATAAGTAGTAGAGTACTTGCAAAATCTTGAAAGTTTTGGTAAATGTTTATCACATCTATTCTGATCTCCTATTTCATTTTAATTGTCTTGGTTCAGTTTAATTCTATATGATTACTAAGTATAACAGTGGTTAATAGAATTTTTTTTAAGATAGCAATTTAAAAAATTTAGAAGAATACTCAGTCCTGTGGTTAACCACCTCTGTCTACATGAAACAATTTTGTCTCCCCCATTCCTTAGTTTTTACAACTGAATACTTTAATGTCTGGAGTTAATTGTAGGAGTAAGGGTAAGACTGATGTTGGCCTTTTTGAGAAGCAAAGTCTGATTAGGAGAACCTAGAAAAAAAGCAGTAGGGAGAAGTACCTGTATTGAGAAAGTGTTAATTATGCTAATTAACGTTGAGGCAATCTGATAAATTTGCATAGAAGAAGGTTTTAACAAGGAGGTAGATGCTTAATCCTTTCAGAAACAGTGAGCGTATTCAGGTGTGGTCTTGTCTGCCCAATCTAGAAGAGTTCACCTGCTTTTTGAAAGTGCTCTGTGTTTGGTGGATCTAAATCAATGGAAGCACTGTTTGCTTCCTTTTCAAGTTCATGATTTTGAGATGTATCTAGACAGCCTTTCTCCCCATTTCATTGGGCCAATGAAAGGATTACATGATAATGAACAGCCTTTTCTTTTTCTTCAATTTAGATCTTTAAAAAGTATTTCCATGGCAGAAGCAATTAGCTCCACTACAAGGAAGAGACATGGGCAAATGGCTGCCAAGGGCGACTGAGCATTCAGTAGAAAAGCCTGTGTGATTCTGAGGTGACTGGTTGTAAAGTTGATTGGATGTGGGCTAATTTTAGAGATTTTAAGGGGTACTTGGTAAAGCATGGTGGTGCATGATGAGATTGGAGGCCTCCTACCTATTAAAAGAACTCTTGGAGTCCTGGATGTTACAATCAGTCCTTCAGAGAACAAGAGGAGCCAAGCGATACAAGAGTTCGACCTCTAGGTTGGGTCACATCCTTGGCAAATTTAATCTCTCCTGTGAGAAATGGAGCAGTTCAATGTTTTTGTCAAACAATACAGTTATTTACCCTCCGTGGTGACAACAGATCTCCAGATTCTACCCAGAAATCATGTAACAGATCAACAGTCCCAGCATCTACCA
>PVIY010053068.1:0-14875 GCA_004026745.1 Myrmecophaga tridactyla | reverse complement strand
AACATATTCACACATGACTATGTAACAATAAAGTATGGATGGGATTTTCAACAATTTTAGGTAATGGTGGTTTTTACTTAGTTCAGTATTACAGAAATTAAGGTTCTTTTCATTAAATTTCTGTCTTCATCATGTTAATTTATTTTGGACATCCTTCATTCCTACTATTAAACTTTAATGCAAATAGTGGCATGCTTAATATGAAAGCATATATAATATTTGTTTAGAATTGCTATTGTTCGTTCACTGATTAGGAGATTACACATCCTGAGCTGACTGCAGAAATCAATGAATTTTAAATACTATTTCGGCAAAGGTGTATCTCCGGAAGGTTGAAATATTGACAAGGCAAATAGGACAAGGAGAGAAACCTTGCCAAGCTGGGAAAACCATAGGTCTATATAAATGGCCACTCTCCTATGAAGAGTAAATATTAATAAAAACTCAGAGTGAGAAAACTTAGTTTTCATACAGTCCTTTGGATGTTACAGAGAAGGAAGCCAGCAAAACTGGCTTTGTGGTGGGAGCTGATAACAGCAACATCTTCAACAAAAGAACCCTGAACTAATAGACTCAAGATCTTTTAAAACTTGCAAGTTTTAAAGCCTTCAGCTCTGTCCTTGTCTCTTATAAAAAAGCATTATGAACCTACTTCCTTCATTGGCTCAGATACTTTTATTTTTACAAACAAACCTCATATCATTGACGTAATTGAAAATGTCTGACCATGGGGCACTACTTTATATAGTTTAGCTGTATTTCTATGGTTTTATTAGTTTTGCACACATAACTAGTGACAAGCCTAAATGGCTTCACACATTATTTCCTAGTTACATCACCATAATTCATTACCAAAATATTGTCTCTAAGGAAGTGGGTACCTAATTAGTGCTGTAGAACTTTGATACAGAGCTGAAGTGAAAATTCATGGAATCGATTAACCAAGACCATCTTTGATTAAGGAACAAATATAGTAAAACTCATTAGAGCTGCAGATTTTGAGGGTTTCCTTTCTTTTTGCTTGAGTCTTTGGAGAAAAAATAATCATTCAGAATGGTTATGTGAATCTCTTGTTTTGGGTAAAGTTTGAATTAACTTTTTTTTAAATCTTAGGTTCTGCAACAACTGAAGCAGACATTTTCCACCAGGCACTTCTCGAAGGCAATATTGCCACTGAAGTTTCCCTAACAGTACTAGATACCATATCATTTTTCACTCAGTGCTTCAAGGTAAAAATGAAGAGTAAGAATTCAGTTGATATCATTGCTAAGAAAACATTATATAAAAATTAGCTAAAAAAATAAAAGAAAAAAAATAACTAGTCAGAAGAAAAACGGTATAGTGAAATAACCTTGGATGAGCAGTCAGGAGACTTAGAGGGCAGACCTAGTTTGAAAGTCACTGACAGCCACCTGGCCTCATCCATAAAATGAGGAATTGGACAAATTTACCCTTAAGCTCCCTTCTACCTCTTTAATTCTATATTTTTTTCCTATTTAAAAACATTTTGCTTTCAGATTTCCAATAATTTTTAGCCCAACTTTTGATTGGATCAGTTCTCAAGAGCCTGTTATTAGGAAGTGTTCTGTCACACTCGATGATGCCCAGGCAGACAGGCTGGCTGGCCCCGCTAGTCAGGCACTCAATTTATTTTCAGATATTGTCTCTCAGTGCAAGTCATCATTAACAGAATGATAAATAAATGAAAACATGGTAAAAGCAATCATCTTGCACAGTTGTTGGAAGAGAAAAAATGAAATAATAGATGTGAGAGTGCTTTGAAAAGTAAAAACTATATGACTAATGTAAGATAGCATTAGTAAGAGAACTCAAAGATGAAAAATCTTGCTTGGTTTCTCCGTAAGTCATACAACTAATTCGCCCTCCTCTATGTAATTCAGTTAATTGTTTCACCCTCCAGATTTAATATGGAAATCTTGCCTATGCATTTCAAAGAGGCTTATAATAGAAAATCAAGTTAAATACTAATAAAAATAGATGCAGAATCCCCTTATGAAGTATTATTTGTTTCTATTATGTCTTTCTTTGTAAGAAGGATTTAAACAATTTACCATAGTGCACTGAATTGTAATACCTGTTATTATCTCTACTCATAAGAGGTTTAGTTTGTCACCAAAGGCTAACTATATCTTCTACTAACCATAATTTTAAAAGTAAATTAGCTAATAGACTTTTAAAATAGAATTGATATTTTGCTTAACTCTTAAACATTGTTCTCCCTCAGTGAAATATAAAAGCCAGTTGTCTTGTACCCATTTTTAGTTTACTGGTTTCTTAATTGAGAAGAAAAATGGTTAGATTAATGGTAAAGACTCTTCCCATACCAGTTTTGTATTTGTTGTGTTGCATTGGGAAAATATTTTTCATCTGCTTAGAACAATGGCGTCAAACATTCTAGATATATTTTACATAGTATTTTGAGATTTGAGATATCCAAATTGAAAGACAGTGAAAATATTTTAAAATCTTATTAAAAGCTTTTATTTTTCTGAAGCGTCCAAGTAGTGGTTTGATAAACAGGTACTGGTGAAGTCAGTTCTCTGATTGTAGCTTATGGGAAATATAAGCTAAGTCTTTCTGCAAAATGTATTTTTTTCATGTTTTATAGAACCAACTTTTAAATAATGATGGACACAACCCATTAATGAAAAAAGTATTTGATATTCATCTTGCTTTTCTTAAAAATGGACAGTCTGAAGTGTCACTGAAACATGTGTTTGCCTCTCTGAGAGCTTTCATTAGTAAGGTAAGGAAAGAAGCTTTATAGCTCAACTTCAGGACAAAAAGGAAAGAAAAGGGGAGAGGAGAGAGGATTACGAGTGACAGCTACAAACCTCAAATGATGAAGCCATAAGTACTGCCTTTGTAAATATAAATCCAGACCAGCAAAATACATAAAGAAGGCCTGACCATGAAAATCCTAAAGTCAGAACCTGCTTTTTATTTTACCCTGCCATACCTTCCCTTTCCCAGTAGTTTCCTTTGAAGAGTGTCATCTTCTTTCTTTTTTTTTCGATCAATGTCATTTTCAAATTACCAACTTTGTCCGTTTTTCTTCTATTTTGCTTCTTTTAAAAGTCTTATCAAACTGAAGGAAATAAGCTGTAAGTACACTCTTATAGGCACTTTGAAAGCAGGAACCAAGATCTATAACCCCAGGCTCTTGAGTAAAATCTTGCAAATTGTAGAATCCTTCCTTTCAGTGCTAATTGTATCTGAGACCCTAAATTTTCAGGCCTCAGATACAATTAAAATTAAAAGCCTCATGCTTGGCTTTTAAGAGTAAGTATGACTGAAAGAGACGTCAAAGTCTTACTTCTGGTCTGTTTTGGTGGCTTTAAAACTTATGAATAGACATGATAAACCAAAATGGCATTAAAATTATAGAAATGCAAGTCTAGGCCTTCCACTCTGGTGTATATAACTTTAATAAGACAAAGAAATTCGATTAATTGATTTCTGTAATAGGATAGATAAGCATGGAGAACTTTTCTGTCATTATTTATTTATATGGTAGCCTACTACATTTAATTGATAGAGGAACTAGGTGAATTTGAAACTTTTATTGCCATCCTTTAATAAAACCTGCAAATAATTTAATAAAACTTTCAAATAACTGAGTTCAATACAAGGATATTGTAAGAAACGAAGGGGAAAAGATTCAGAAATAATTTAACAGTTACTGGGTAGATACTTACCAGTGTGTGAGAAATATAGTCCCTTAGGGCTTATTGTCCAGTAGAGGGAGACACACACACACACGTACCATTATGATTAAAGAAGTCTATACGGAGAGCTGAGTGTGAGCAGGAGAAGGAGGGGAAATGTTACGATTTAGCAAAAGTTTCATAAGGTTTGTCTTTAGTGTGTAAGACACGTAAGTATTTGTCAGACACTTTTGAGTAGAAGAATCAGCTTGAAGAAAGTCATGGAGATATAGCCCATTCAAGTCCTTCTATAAATCTGGAGCTATGATTTAGTATGGATTAAACAAGAGATAACACTGAAGAGGAAAATAGAGGACCAAATCATTGTATACTCTTCTTGAAAGCTGAGCTTCACCTTTTTTTTCCCTCTTTTGTTCCTGCTTATTTTGAGCTTCATCTTTTAAGTGTCAGGGAGCCATGGAAGTGTTTTAAGCAGGGAAATAACAATTAGATTTGCATAAAAGAGAATTGGGTGGGTGGCAGGAAGGGGGCAACTCTTTCAAAGTAGTGTGGAGGATGGATTGGTGGCAAGAGTGAAGACAGAGAGAATATTAAGAAGAATTGTCGCATGCCATAGGCTAGATAAGAGATGAGGGCCTGAAGTAAGGCAGTCACAGTGGAAATGGAAAGTCAATGGCAAATACAAGACGTGTTAAGGAAATAGAATATATAGGATTTGGTCATTGATTCACTGATTGGATGGTGGGATGTGAAGACTGATGTAGTCTTTTTTTCCCTGTGTTTCACGTTTGGGATACAAGTTAATTAGTTCAATTTTGGGGACCTTTTAAATTTAAGCTGACTACGGGACATCCAGCGAGAACTGTTAGATTAGATGGTTGGATATAGAGATCTCTGCTCTAGAGAGAGATCTGGGTTGGAGAGTTAGATTTGAGATCATTTCCCCCATTCATTCATGCTGTATTTGTTGAGCATCTTCTCTGTGTCAGGCACTGTGCTAGGTACTGGAGATATGATGGTGTGGGTACAAAACGAAAACAAGCATAAGCTCTTCCCTCATGATGCTTTCAGTCTAGTGGATGGAGACAAAAAATTTAAAAGTACATAAAATAATGATTAATTCTACGTTCTAGGAAGGAAATGAACAAGGAGCTGAGATATAATATAATGATTTGCGTGGGGGGTACCTTACTTTATATAGGTTTGTGACTTTTAAAATAATATGATTTTCCTAAAATATGAAAAGGGGCCAGCTACTCAAAGAGCTGGCAGGAAAAGCACTCTAGGGACATGCATATGCAGATGACCTGAGTTGGGAAGGAGTTTGGAATGGTCTGGGTAGTAAAAGGCCAGTATAGCTGGAATTTAGCAGACTAGGGAGGGCATTAGCATATGAGTGAAGATGGAAACCATGGGAGTGGTTTAATTTCCCTTGGAGAGTATGTAGGGTAAGAAAAGTTCAAGGGCAGAACCTTGGAGAAAAACAACATAGGATGGGTTGGAAGAGGAATCCACAGAGGATGTGAGAGGGAACAGTCACAGAGATAGAAAGAAAGGCAAGAAAGAAGATTTTGGAAGCCAAGGGAGCTTCAATGGTGTCATGAGGTATAGAGTAGTCAAATAAGATAAGGGCGAAAGGGGTCCATTGGAATTGGAAATTAGGAGGTCATTGGTGACCTTGACCATTGCTAACTCAGAGAAGTGATGTGGGTAGAAGACTGAATATAGTACATTAACTCCAATATAATTATTCTCTCCCTTAATCCTTTATTTTCATACTGGAGTCTCTTGCTCAGCAAGAGTTGGTTTAAGGTGGTGAAACTATTGATGAGATTTCCTAATTGTCAATTAGAAAACATTTACTAAATATTCATTATATGCATAGCATTGCACTTGGTATTTAAGCGAGATCAAGAGAAGGTAGATTCTTGTAACTTGGGTTTAAATTCAAAGTTCCCAACAAACACTTTCGAAAGGATTCCCCTCCACCTTCCCACTCCATGAAAAATATTCATTGTATACCCTGAAGCAGCTTGTTACTTGCCTGGTCCTGTAACATGGCAGAGATTGCAACAAGCCTATGTTATATATATGGTTTATCTTCCACAAAGCAGACTGAATACATTCTCAAAGTAACAGGCCACTTGGCTGTTTCCAGGAATAGGTAGAAAAGTCATAGTCTTTTCCATGCCAAAATGTATTTTAATGAAGGCTGTTGATGAGTAGGGGATGTGTGTATATGTACAGTTCATCTCTATCCCATTTGTTAAAAGATCAGCAAGCTTCACTTGCTGAATAGGTTCCAGCAATAATTTTCTCAGTACTTGGAAGTTCATAACGTAAGGAACTGCTTAAATAGAAAACAAGAGTATGTAATACAAATTATCCCTTCCATTTTTAAGGCACGATTCAAGATCTGTCCTTCATTCATCATTTCAGTCATTTCTTCATTTAGTTTATCTTATTGAGAATCAACTTATCATCTGTTCCAGACCATCCTGAGCTCTTCTCAAATCTATAGCATTTATAGTCAGTACCTCATGTTTAGTAATAAGTCGTGTACACTTTTGAATTGTTCTGTCATTGGCACATGCTGGTCTTGTTTTAAACTAGTGTGAGTTTTGGACACTTGGTATTTGATTGATTTTTACGATTGGGTTTTCAGATGCTTATTTATGTTTTCCCTGTTCTTTAGTTTCCCTCAGCCTTTTTCAAAGGAAGGGTAAACATGTGTGCTGCATTTTGCTATGAGGTTTTAAAGTGCTGTACCTCAAAGATCAGCTCAACCAGGAATGAAGCATCTGCACTTTTGTATCTTTTGATGAGAAACAACTTTGAGTATACCAAAAGGAAAACCTTTCTGAGGACACACTTGCAGGTCAGTGAAAATCAAAGTTCCTCTTTTTCTTTCTTCATTTCAGTCTTTAACTTCTTGATCAAGATCTGACTGTCCTGTCCAGTATGGTAGCCGTTAGCTCCATGTAGCCATTTGGCACTTGAAATGTGGCTGATCGGAATTGAGATGTACTATAAATATATACACATTAACTTTTGAAGACCTAATACAAAAAAAATGTAATGTATTAGGTGCACGGGTGGTTCAGTGGTAGAATGTGTGGCTTCCATGCGGGAGACCCGGGTTCAATTCCCAGACCAGGCACCTAAAAAAATAAATTAAATAAAATTTTAGAAAAGTAAAATATCTCAATTGTTTTCTTCTTTTTTTCGTTTTAATTGTTTTATATTGATTAAATGTAGAAATGATATTTTGAATATATTGGATTAAAGAAAGTATATTAAAATTAATTTCACCTGTGTCTTTTTGCTTTTTAATGTGGTTATCAGATAATTAACATTATATATGTGTGGGATTTGTCCTGTAACCACTTGTTGAAGAGTGCTTTGAAAACTATTGCTTTTTTATTTCTTTGCTTTGTATATATGTTATACTATGTAATAAAAAAGTTAAAAAAATTTATATATATGGTTCGCATCATATTTCTAGTAGACAGTGCTGCTCCCGAGCATAGGTGTTAAGAGGGTGGGCTCTAGTTCAGATTCTAGCACTACTGCACATTGTGTAACCTTGAGCAAGTTAACCCCTCAGTGCCTTGGTTTTTTCATATGTAGAATGGGGGTAATATTAGTACCTACCTCATAGGGTGGTTTGTGGGAATTAAATGAGATGATAGTAGCAAAATACTTACTAGATATTATTATTGCCTAACAAGTAATACAGTTTGTGTTTTTCATGCTCCAGCATGTCCAATTATTTAAAAATGAGAGAACTTAAATTAGTGGAAAGCATGCACCTTTTGTATAAGCAGAACTACCTGGGCTTAAATTTTATCATAGGCTGGCTACTTGCTGTGTGATCCAAGACAAGTTTCTCAATCTGTCTGAACCGATTTCCTCATCTGTAAAATGAAGCCAAGTGTATTTCACCTTGCAGAGTAATCATGAGGGCTAAAAATAAAGTGTATGTAGTACCTTATACAGTGCCTAGTGCATCATAGACACTTATTTCATGGTAGTTATTCAAAAGCTCCATATTTTTTGCTTGTCTGATGAAACAGCTCTGAACCAAACTACAATTGGGAATTCTTGACTCAGTAGGCCTCTTTGTGATATGGGAAATTTGGGTCATATTTATATCTTCACGGCCATGATCTAAACCATTGGAGTTTTACTGAAGACTAGGTTCTTAATAGGGAAACCACCATAAGAAGTTTTATTTTAAAAGGTTATTAGTAACATGAACATCTGATAGGAGTATATGCTTCCTGTAAAAACCTGCTGTCTAGATATTTTTTGGGAGCCAGGAGTCAGCATTGCACATTAGGTCATTTGATACAAGCGGTCATTTGAATACTACTTTCTCCCAAAACACTTTTTCAGTTACTGTGCCAATATGCCTGAAGTTCCCCATTAGGATCCTTCCTCTGGTTCAAAGCATCTATTCTCTCAAATCCCTTATTAAAGTATAAATGAATTAATATGTATGACAGCAGAACAGTGCCAAGCACATAGTAAGTCCTCAGTAAGTGTTGAGTATGATTATGATCTCTTTAATCCTCATCAACTCTAAAGTAGGTATTGCTATCATCCCCGTTTTACAAGTGAGAAAAATGAGACAGAAGAGCTAAATAACTTACCCAAAACCACCCAATGAATAAGTGATAGAACCAAGATTTGAATCTAAGGCACTTTGACTCTAGAGCCTGCACCCTAGCTACTGCTGTTTCCTGCTCCTCATAATCAGCATGAAGCATCCAGCCATTAACATCTGTTCTACTTTGCAAGCTGCCAGAATGTGGTATACCAGAAATGGAATGGCTTTTAAAAGGGGAAATTTATTAATTTGCAAGTTTACATCCAGGGAAAGATACCTTAGTTCAAGAAGGTGAGATCTGCTAGCTTTCTCTCCAGGCTTCTTGTTTCACGACGATCCCTTAGGGGCATTTTCCTTCTTCATCTCCAAAGGTCTCTGGCTGCGTTGGCTCTGTAGCTTTTTCCAAAGTGGTTCCCTCTTAAAGGGCTCCATTAAGCAATCCCACCTTGAATGGGTAGAGACACATCTCTATGGAAACCATCTAATCAAAAGTTACCACTCACAATTGGGTGGGTCATGTTCTGCAAGGATAATACTCTCACCCAGCAGTATTGAATAAGGACTAAAGGACATGGCTTTTCTAGGGTACACGACAGATTCAAACTGGCACATCTCAGCATGAGTTGTTTAGACATTCATTCAGGGGAGCTCTGAGGCATTAAAACACGAAGGCCATTGCTGAGCCTGCTGTCTAAACTTGGTAGGCCCTGGTCAAAACAAAGAAGGGAGCCCTGAAGCTCTGAACTTAGGAGTCCAGCACACAAAAAGTAGACTAGTGAAAATAAGTAAGAAGCCATCAAAGAAAAATATCTTTTATTCCCAACTTTGCTCTGGTTAACACCTAGCAAAGCATATTCAAAGTAGAGACCTGACCGCCTTTGGTTCAGTTTACTAATTTTTTTCAACACTTTTTCTTATTGTGAAATAGAGCGTATATACAAAAAAAGCAATAAATTTCCAAGTACATTTTAACAAGTAGTTACAGAACAGATTTTAAAGTTTGGTATGGGTTACAGTTCCACAATTTTTCACTTTTTCTTCTAGCTGCTCCAAGACACTGGAGATCAACAGAAATATCAATATAATGATTCAGCAGTTGTACTTATTTGTTAACTCCTATTTTCTCTGTTATACTTCCTTCTCTCTTTTTCTTTTTTGTGAAAAATAACGTATATACAAAAAAGCAAGTTTACTATTTTTGAAGACAGTTTAAGATTTAGCTGTGCTATGAATGCTGAAAAATTGTTCACTCCTAACTAAGAAAGGTCCGGATAAAATTTGAAATTGGGACTTTTGAAGTTGCTCTCCCAGTAGAAGAATTTAAACCCCTCATGTATGAGGAAAATAGGTTTTGATTAAACAGTATAGAACTTTTAAATGAAGCGTTTCATATGAGTGCTTCTGTATTTATATAATAATGCAAATAAGCAGCATTTGTCCAAAAGCCATATAGAAAACAGTGTTTCTTTCTTCCCCACAGATCATAATTGCTGTAAGCCAGCTGATAGCTGATGTAGCACTAAGTGGAGGATCAAGATTTCAGGAGTCTTTATTCATTATCAATAATTTTGCAAATAGTGACAGGCCAATGAAGGTACGTTCTAACTTCGAGTACTAAATTAGAACCATCTTTACTATCGGAGAAGTTAACAGTTCTAGAATTAAAGTCTCATTGTATTCACAACTTCTGATGGTACATGTTGTATAGAATGTGAGCTCTGTAAGTCAAAGGCTTTGTCTTGTACACCACTGTTTCCCTAGTACCTAGAACACTGTTCAGTATGAATTAGATGACTGGATATTTATAGGCAGTTATTATAGCTATTAGGATCTGAATTTTTCTGGACCTTTTCTAAACTTGCTCAAAAAATCAATAGGTCCTTTCTTTCTTTAACAGTTGTAAAAAATGTATATTATTGGCTAATTAAGCACTGAGTTTTAAATGTCCCCAAATCTCATTTCGTAGAGTAGCTAACAGCTACCTTATCCTTTGCCAACAAATTAGGAATGGCACAGAAGGGATTCATTATATGACAGTTTTGTGAGTTGTGAGTTACAGAAATAATCTGTTAACTAATCGTGGCATTCCGTAGATACTTATTGGCAGATCTAAGCCAGTAAAATTTGAAAAAAATTGAAAGTTCATAGTCATAGCATACTTGATATTTGGGACGTGTAGAATCTATGCCCCCCAAAAATTCTCATGGGAACATTAGGCTGAAAAAGAAAAAGAAAAAAATAGCACTGAATAGTGCCAGCCAACCTCAGGCTGGGAAAGTTTGCTTTTCAGCCAGTTCTACTGGTTCCCCAAGGGGTCAATATATGCTCCAAATAATCCCTTGAGCATAGAAACAATTTAGGCCATTTATGTTCTTTTACATATGCTCTGAGTTTATTTTAGCAAATGTTTCCATCCTTAATGCCATGTTATATAGGTGGATTAGCAACTTTTTCAAAGTAAATAGGCTTTGTGTTGGCTCTCCTTAATAGGAAATTTTTTCATGGCTCATTTCTGAAATGACCTAGTTTTATTCTTTTAGGACAGTCATTACTGAATAACCCTATTGCAGCAAGGTATGCTTTTCCCCCAATAAAAGGAATCACTATTAATATGCAAAACAGAACTTTAGGTATAATAATTATTTTTAAAGAGGGTAGAGAAGGCTGTTTTTTTTGTTTTTTTTTTTAATTTGCATATGGGCAGGAGGCACCAGGGATTGAACTCCAGACCTCCAGCATGGCAGGTCGGAGCTCTGCCTGCTGAGCCACGGCAGCCGCCCGAGAAGGCTGTTTTTAAAACCAGTAATTCTGCATTATATATATATCCCCTTTTTAGTTTAAGGTATATTACAGTGGCTAGAGGGTAATGCCTGAAACTGTAGAGCTGTGTTCCAGTATCCATGTTTCTTGAAGATGAATGTATAATGATATAGCTTTTGCAGTGTAACTATGTGATTATGAAAACCTTGTGTCTCAGGACCCTTTTATCTATGGTATGGACAGATGAGTAAAAAATATGGATTAAAAATAAGTAAATGGGGAACAAATGTTAAAACAAATTGAGTAGATTGAAATACTAGTCAATGGAAAGGAGTAGTAAGGGGTATAGAAAAAAATAGAGGGAACAAAGGTTAAAATATATTGGGTAGATGGTCAGTGAGGGGGGGTAAGGGATATGTGTGTATGAGTTTTTTCTTTTTGCTTATTTCTTTTTCTAGAGTGATGTAAATGTTCTAAAAAAATGATCATGGTGATGAATGTACCACTATGTCGATGATATTGTGAGCCATTGACTGAACACCATGTATGGAATGTTTGTATGTTAAGAATGTTTCTGTTGTGTGTTGTTTATCTATAAAAATATTTTTTAAAAAACACAGTAATTCCATGTTTGATTATATTCACATTGAAGAGCTCCTTAGGCGGTGCAATGGTGGCCCAGTGGCAGAATTTTTGCCTGTCGTGCTGGAAACCTGGTTTCGATTCCCGGAGCCTGCCCAAGCCAAAAAAAAAAAGGAAAAGAAAGAAAAAAGAAAAAGCTCCCTAAACCCTGTTCCTCTTCGTTTCTCATCTTCCCTCAATTATACAGATAATTGTGATTACTCCAGTGAGGCTTAAAGGAATGATGTGACTCTTTAAATAATTTCTGGATAAAGAGGAAACTTTAATTTAGTGTTTAAGGGATCAAAAACGATCTTTATAAAGTGATTCATAAACTCTCATTTGCAGAAATGGAATTTTTTTTTCATGGACAGGCACCGGGAATCAAACCCGGGTCTCCAGAATGGCAGGCGAGAACTCTGCCTGCTGAGCCACCGTGGCCCACCCAGAAATGGAAATTTTTGCAGTCTGGTTTTCACCTTAATATGCGTGGCAGTTGGTGAATGAGATAGATATGCCTGTCAGTGTACAAGAGTAGCTAAGAGCATTAGCTCTGGAGCCAGACTGCCTGGTTATGAATCCTGTCTCTACGATTTACTGGCTGTGAGACCTTGGCCAAGCTAATTAATTACACTGTCTCTCAGTTTTCCCATTGGTAAAACAAATTGTAATAGTTCTTAACTCATAGGAGTGTTGTAAAAATTAAGATAAAACGTGAAGAACACCCAGACCAGTGCCTGGGTGTACAAAATAAGCTATCAGTAATTTTTAGTTTCCATTATAAGTCCATTTAGTAATGGGAAATATAGATTACTCCTATAGCTATGGAATTCACAGTAGAGGGGCTGGGATTTGAAGCCAGGCAGTCTGGCTCCAGAGTCCATACTTTTATGTATTTTGAATATTCTGCCCTCATTCTGCCCATATGTAGCATCTAGCAACAGAACAAGGAGTAAAAATCATATTATGTTCCTACAATTAGATGCCAAGGATTAGAGCTCTGCAATAATCTTGTTAAATGTGTTTTTGTTTGTTTGTTTCAAAATTAGGCAACTGCTTTTCCCACAGAAGTCAAAGACTTGACCAAGAGGATCCGTACTGTTCTTATGGCCACTGCTCAAATGAAGGAGCATGAGAAAGACCCTGAAATGCTAATTGATCTCCAGTATAGCTTAGCCAAGTCCTATGCAAGCACTCCAGAGCTGAGGAAAACTTGGCTCGATAGCATGGCCAAAATCCACATAAAAAATGGAGATTTTTCAGAGGTAACTACCTAAAGTTTTGTTCTAAACACAGCCCTCAAAACTCTTGAGCACATTCTGACAAGTCTCTCTTTGTAATTCTTTTCCAGGCTGCAATGTGTTATGTCCATGTAGCAGCTCTGGTTGCAGAATTCCTTCATCGAAAAAGTAAGATATTTCTGGTCTTAGAGTGGGGAGAATTTCAGTTAGCACAATAATTTTTATCTTTGTGGTCTGCAACTATGAATGTGATGTAATTGAGCTCTGAAAAATATGTTCACCATATTCAGTGTTAAGCAGAAGTTGTTTTAAAAAGAAGGCTGAAGTGTTCATTTTGCCTTTTGCTTTTGTTAGTGGCTACAAGGATAAGTTATATAGTACAAGGCGAGGCCTGGTAGCCAATGTTTATTTTCCAAGATTTTCTCCCTGGAAGACTGCCACAGATTAAATTCTTCTCAGGGCTCATGAGACGTTCACAATAATACAAATCACTTATTTCCTCCTGGTCTGACTCTGCTTTAATTGCTCCTAGACCATGTCTCTACAGCTACTTTAGTGCAACAATACCTGGATATTAAAAGGGAGTTATGCTCTCGAAGGGCCACAGGATCCAGCAACTCTAATTCAGGATACAGCCTGTAAGCTTCCCTTTCCAAAAACAATATTGTTGGCTACTGTAGCTACTCAGATAGTAAAACAGTTAAGTTAGGTTTAAAAGTTTGTTTGGCAGTGGAGATTTCAATCAAAAACTGTCCTACTATCTGCCACAATGTCCAAGCTACTTCCTTTAAGGCAGTCGAACTTGTAACACTAGGCAAAATGAAACCAACTTGCAGGCCTAATATGACTCTGGCTTTTGCTTTGGGAATGCAGACATGCAGTCATGTTTTGTTTTGTTTTGTTTTGTTTTAATTTCAGAATTCCTATAGTTAACTATGTAGCTTTAATTTGCCTAAGGCTCTGTGTTTAATTGCCTCATATAATACCACCCATATGGAGAGAATCTTTTTCTAAAAATCTTTCTAAAAAGATTCCTCCCATACATGATATCTTGATTTAAATGTAGATTCGGTTTGCTAATATTTTAAAATAATAGATTCAGTTTGGTACTGAAATTCTTTTAACCAGTCTATGTGTTTGAGATTGGTATATTCTAGGTTTCTCCTTTTAGTACGTATTGATTTTAAAATGAAGAAATATTAATGATCAAAATAAGGCCCTGTTTCTGGTTTTGTTTTGTTTTGATCATTGGTATGTCTATGAAACTACAGTAGAAATGAATTTTGAAATTGCATACCTGCAAATATGAGAACTTTCACCACAGTACTAAATACAATTTTAGGTGTGTCTTTTAGGGAACTTACATTCATATTATTGAGTCTTTCTAATTACTAGACATCTGAAATAAGAGTTTTATGTCCACTAACTATAAAACTGTATCCTTTATATTTTGAAAATAGTCACCTATATTAAAAATATTTCCTTAGCATTTTTAGTGTTTTTCACAAGTACAGAGACCTTAACACTAAGTAAAAATCAAGGATTATTTATTTCCTGTATCACTGATTAAGTTTAGAAATATAATTACAGGATCTGGCAAAATAGCAATTAAAATAGAATTTAAATCTTGCTATGTTACTTTTTGGCATCAGCAAGAGGTAGCTAACCTAAACATCAAACACTGTGACATACTGCAACAAGTGGGAATAGGGCTTTTAAATAGTCATTTAAATATTTATTTCAATACCCTTAAGGTTTTTTGGAATATATCCTTCATAGAAATAAAAGAGCCATTCTCTAAGGAGGAAGAAATGTTGTTTTTTGCATTTTAAAGAATAAATAATGGTAATGTAAGAGAAGTTTGCATATTTATTTATAGGAGCCATCAATTTTAAAACCTGGAAAATTCTACTTTCCTAAGCTAGAAAACCTTTTATAAAATGGTAGCAGGA
>PVIY010053067.1:0-14877 GCA_004026745.1 Myrmecophaga tridactyla | reverse complement strand
ATACTAGAGACACACAACAACAGATTTAAAGAAGCAGAAGGAAGAATAAGCAAACTAGAGAACAGGGCAACTGAATTAAAATACACAAAAGAACAAATAATGAAAACCATGGAAAAATGTGATTTGGATCTCAGGGAAATGCTGGGAAACACAAAGCACTCAAATATAAGAATCACTGGTGTCCCAGAAGGAGAAGAGAAAAATAAAGGGCTAGGAAGAGTAGTTGAAAAGATAATTGGGGAAAAACTTCGCAACCCTTATAAAAGACAGAGATATATAAATCAGAGAAGTCCAATGAACTCCAAACAGAATAAATCCAAAGAGACTCACTCCAAGATATATACTAATCAGACTGTCAAATGCTGAAGAGAAGCAGAAACTCTTGAGAGCAGCAAGAAAATAGCTATTTACCGCATATAAAGGAAGCCACATCAGACTAAGTTCAGAATAATTAATGGACACCACGGAAGTGCGAAGGCAGTGGTATGATATAGTTAAGAATCTAAAAGATAAAAATGTACAGCCAAGAATTCTTTATCCAGGGCGGCTGCCGTGGCTCAGCAGGCAGAGCTCCGACCTGCCGTGCTGGAGGTCTGGAGTTCGATCCCTGGTGCCTCCTGCCCATATGCAAATTAAAAAAAAAAAAGAATTCTTTATCCAGCAAAGTTGTCCTTCAAAAGTGAGGGAAAGATTAAAATTTTCACAGACAAATAAATGCTGAAAGAATTTGTTAACAAGAGACCTGCTGTACAAGAAATGCTAAAGGGAGTTCTGTCAGCTGAAAAAAAAAAAAGATGGGAGAGAGAGGTCTGGAGGAGGGCATGGAATTGAATAATATTAGCAAGGTAATATTAAGTAAAATAAATTACTTAAAGGATATAAAGAGAGAGAGAGAGGAAAAAAATAGATCTGGGAAATAAAAACCAAAGGATAAGATGGTTGAATCAAGAACTGCTTTTACAATAATAACTTTGAATGTTAATGGATTAAACTCCCCAATTAAATGTTGCAGATTGGCAGAATGGATTTAAAAACATGATCCATCTATATGCTGTTTACAATAGACTCATCTCAGACCCAAGGATAAAAATAGATTGAAAGTAAAGGATGGAAGAAGATATTCCATGAAAGTTGTAACCAAAAGAAAGTAGGTATAGCTATATTAATATCAGACAAAATAGAATTTAAATGCAAAGATATCACGGGAGATAAGGGAGGACACTATATATAAATAATAGGGACAATTCACCAAGAAGAAATAAAAATCAGAATTGTTTATGCACTTAATCAAGGAACTCCAAAGTATGTGAGGCAAACACTGGCAAAGCTGAGGTGTGCAACAGACACGGCTGCAGGAAAAGCGAGTAATGCACCACTCTCTTCTATTGATAGAACTACCAAGATTGAGGATCAATAAGGAATAGGAACCTAAACAATGTGATCAATGAATTAGACCTAACAGACATATATACATCACTGGATCCCAGAACACCAGGATATATAATCCATTCAAGTGTTTATAGAACATTCTCTGGAATAGGTCATATACTGGGGCCCAAAACAGGTCTGAATAAATTTTCAGGCTGAAATTATTTAAAACACTTTCTCTGACAAAAATGGAGTGAAGCTGGAAATCAATAACCACCAAAGAACCATAACTTTTACAAATATATGACAGCTAAACAACAGACCCAAACAATCGGTGGCTCAAAGAAGAAATTGTATGAGAAATAAGTAAATATATGAAGACAAATGAAAATGAGAATGCAACATGTCAAAACCTATGGGATGTGACAAAGGCAGGGCCGAGAGGTTAATTTATAGCTCTAAATGCCTACATTAAAAAGGAAGAAAGAGCTAAAACTAAAGACCCAACCTAACAACTGAAGAAACTAGAGAAAAAACAGCAAACAAACCCTAAAGTAAATAGAAGGAAAACCTGATAAATATACCACAAGAAAGGAAAACTACAGGCAAATCTACCTAATGAATTTAGATACAAAAATTCTCAACAAAATATTTGCAAATCGAATCCAACTGCACATTTGAAGGGTTAAACACCATGACCAAGTGGGGTGTATTCCAGGCATGCAAGGGTAGTTCAATAGTCAACCAATATAATACAACACATTAACTAATTAAATGGGAAAAATCACATGATTATTTTGATTGATGTTGAAAAGGCATTCAACAAATTCCAGCATCCTTTTCTGATAAAAACACTTCAAAGGGTAGTAATTGAAGGAAACCTCAATATGATGAAGGGCATATGAGAAAAACCTATAGCCAGCATCCTATTCAATGGTGAGAGACTGAGAACCATTCCCCTAAGTTCAGGAACAAGACAAAGATGCCCACTGTCACCACTATTATTCAACACTGTGCTAGAAATTCTAGCTAGAGCAAGTAGGCAAGAAAAAGAAATAAAAGGTATCTAAGTTGGAAAGAAAGACGTAAAACTCTCATTACTTGCAGATGACATGATTCTATATTTGGAAAGTCCCAAGAAACCTACAACAAATCTACTTGAGCTAATAAACAAATTCAGTAAAGTGGCAGCATACAAGATTATATGTGCAAAAATCAGTAGTGTTTTTAGACACAAGTAATGACCTAACCAAGGAGGCAATTAAGAAAAAAATTCCATTCACAATAGCAACTAAAAGAATCAAGTATCTAGGAATAAATTTAACCAAGAATGTAAAAGATTTCTGCACTGAAAACTGCAAAACATTGCAAAAAAGAAATCAAAGAAGACCTAAATAGGTCTTCACGGATAGTGTACCAGTTTGAATCTGTTATAGACCCCAGAAGAGCCATGTTCTTTTAATCCAATCATGTGGGGACAGACCTACTCCTGGGCAGGGCCTTTTGGTTAGGTTGTTCCCATGAAGATATGACCTTGCCCATTAAAGGTGGGTCTTAATCCTTTCCTGGAGCCCTTCATGAGAGAGAGCCAAAAATATTTAGAAATAGAGAAAGAAAATACCCCAGGAGAAGCTAAAAGAGATAAAAAATACCCAGAGACATTTTGAAGACAGCCATTAAAATCAGAAGCCAGGAGAGAAGGACCAGCAGATGTCACCATATGCATTCCCATGTGACAGAGGAACCCTGGATGCCATTGGCCTTTCTTCAGTGATGCCTTAATTTGGACATTTCCATAGCCTTAGAACTGTACATTTGTAACCTAATAAATCCCGTTTGTAAAAGCAAACCCATTTTTGGTATATTGCATTCTGGCGGTTTTAGCAAACTGAAACAGATAAGAAGGCTAAATGTCATCAAGATGCCATTTCTACCCAAACTGATCTACAGATTCAATGCAATACAAACAGAAATTCAAACAACACACTTTGCAGAATTGAAAAACTAGTTATCGAATTTATCTGGAAGGAAAAGCAGCCTTAAATAGGCAAAAATATTCTTAAAAAAAAAGAATGAAGTAGGAGAACTTACACTTCCCAACTTTAAAGTTTATTATATAGCCACAGTGGTCAAAACAGCATGGTATTGACACAAAGATAGACATATTGACCAATGGAATCTAATTGAGAGTTCAGAAATAGACCCTCAGTTCTATGGTCAATTGATTTTTACAAAGCCCCCCCAAAATCCACTGAACTGCAACAGAATAATCTCTTCAATAAATGTGCTGGGAGAATTGGATATCCATATCCAAAGGAATGAAAGAGGACCCCTACCTCACACCCTATACAAAAATTAACTCAAAGTGGATCAAAGACCTAAAAATAAGAACCAGTACCATAAAACTCCTAGAAGAAAATATAGGGAAACATCTTCAAGACCTAGTGATAAGAGGTAGCTTCTCAGACCTTACACCCAAAGCACAAGGAATGAAAGAAAAAAAATAGATAAATGGGAACTCCTCATTGAATACTTGTGTGCTTCAAACGACTTTGTTAAAAAGGTGAATAGACAAGAGAATATTTGGAAACCATATATCTGATAAGGGCTTGACATCCAGTATATATAAAGAAATCCTACAATTCAACAACAACAAAAATAACCCAATTATGAAATGGGCAAAAGATATGAATAGGCATTTTTCCAAAGAAGAAATACAAATGGCTAAAAATCACATGAAAAGATGTTCATCCCCATTAGCTATTAGAGAAATGCAAATCAAAACCATAATAAGCTATCATCTCACACCTATAAGAATGGCTGCTATAAAACAAACAGGAAACTTCAAAAGTTGAAGAGGATGTGGAGAAATTAGAAGACTTATTCACCACTGGCATGAATGTAAAATGGTACAGTCACTATGGAAGACAGTTTGGCAGTTCTTCATAAAACTAACTATTGAATTTCCCTATGACCTGGCAATTCTACTCCTTGGTATATATATACCCAGAAGATCTGAAAGCAGGGACACAAACAGACATTTGCACACATGTGTTCACAGCAGTATTATTCACAATTGCCAAAAGATGGAAACAATCCAAGTGTCCACCAACAAATGAGTGATTAAACATAATGTGGTATGTACATCTGATGTATATACTGGAGTAGGGGGGAGAATGTACAGATGGTATTGTAAACAAAGCATTAAAACTCACTTCCCTTGATCACTGTTGATAACAAACTTCCAGACCCCTATGTCACAAGACCCTACTAAAATTGTTCTCACACCCTATGGAATGCCTTTCTCCTAAACCGCTATGAGCTGTCCCTTGCACTCTCTGCTCCTTTTGTGGAGCACTGACTTCCATTATTCCAGACAGCAGCCACTGGGAAAGATGGTCTCTTGTTCATAAGTTCTAATGAGATCTTGAGGCGTGCCCAAATGAAAATTATTTCTGTAATGACGAAGTTAAGCCTTCCTATATTTATGCCTAAGAGTCACCCCCAGAGAACCTCTTCTGTTGCCCAGATGTGGCCTCTCTCTCTCTAAGCCAACTTGGCAGGTGATCTCACTGCCCTCCGTCCTATGTGGGACATGACTCCCAGGGATGAGTCTGGCCCTGGCACCACAGGATTGACAATGTCTTCTTGACCAAAGGGGGAAAAGAAATGAAACAAAGTAAGGTTTCAGTGGCTAAGAGATTTCAAATAGAGTCTAGAGGCCATTCTGGAGGAGTTTTTTTTTTTTTTTTAACTTTTTTATTGTATAGCATAATATACGTACAAAACAAGGAAATAAAAAACAATAGTTTTCAAAGCACTCTTCAACAAGAAGTTATAGGACAGATCCCAGAGTTTGTCATGGGCTACCATACCATCCTCTCATATTTTTTTCCTTCTAGCTGCTCCAGAATATAGGAGGCTAGAGGACTTAAAAATTTTTTATCATCGCAATTGACTTTTTTCCTTCTTTTTTTTGTGAACAGCATATATACAAAAAAGCTATAAATTTCAACTAATTCACAGCACAATTAGTTGTAGAACTTATTTCAGAGTTTGACATGGGTTGAAATTTCACAATTTTAGGTTTTTACTTCTAGCTGCTCTAAAATACTGGAGACTAAAAGAGATATCAATTTAATGATTCAGCATTCATATTCATTTGTTAAATCCTATCTTCTCTGTATAACTCCACCATCACCTTTGATCTTTCCATCCCTCTCTTTAAGGGTGTTTGGGCTATGGCAATTCTAAATTTTTGATATTGGAAGGGTCTGTCACTAATATGGGGTAAGGAGATGGAACTACCTGATGTTCTGGAGAGGCTGGGCTAGGTTTCAGGACTTATCTGGACCAGGGACCCATCTGGTGGCTGTAAGTTTCTGGAAAGTTACTCTAGTGCATGGAACCCCTGCGGTATCTTATGTATTGCCCTAGGTATTCTTTAGGATTAGCTGGAATGGTCCTGGCTGGGGGTTGGCAGGTTATGATAGGTAGCAAGGTCTAACTGAAGCTTGCATAAGAGCAACTTCCAGAGTAGCCTCTTGACTCTATTTGAACTCTTGGTCACTGATACTTTATTAATTACACTTCTTTTCCCCCTTTTGGTCGGGCTGGAATTGTTGACCCCATGGTGCCAGGTCTGGATTCATCCCTGGGAGTCATCTCCCACATCACCAAGGGAACTTTCACCCCTGGATGTCATGTCCCACGTAGTGGGGAGGGCAATGATCTCACTTGCAGAGCTGGACTTAGAGAGACAGGCCACATCTGAGCAAGAGAAGAGGTCCTTCTAGAGGTTACTTTTATACAAGCTTCAGCCAGATATTGCAAATTGCCATGGTATGCCACAGTATGCCAAGCTCCAACAATATTCCTTTAAAGAATACCCTGGGGTCTAGGTAAGAATTTACAAAAGTTTTACTTAAGTTTACTTTTCAGAAACTTAAAATCTCCAGATTGATCCTATCCCAGATGGGCTGGTTTGAAAGTATTATGTACCCCAGAAAAGCCATGTTTTCACCCTCATCCAATATTGTGGGGGCAGCCATTTCTTTTAACCCTGATTCAGTGTTGTAGGGTGGATGCATTTTTTATTAGATTGTCCCCACAGAGTTGTGACACTCCCAGTTGCAGGTAAGACCCTTTTGACAAGATTATCTCCAGGAAGACGCGGTGTGCTCAGCTGTGGGTGTGGCCTTTGGGCAGGATGACATGTGACTCCAGCCACTCAAGGTGGGTCTTGATGAGTTTAATGGAGGCCTTTAAAAGAGGAGACACTTTGGAGAGAGCTCCCAGCCAATGCAGACATTGGGAATCAAGGCTGGGCACTAAGTAAGGACTCACAGAAATAGTCAGAACCCAAAGAAAAGAAATCTCCTGCCCCAGCAGATGCTACACTAAGAGATGAAACCCAAAGTTTTGTCCTGGAGCAGGTAAGTGAAGGCCCACAGATGCTTAGATGGGAAACCACTGGCGTCAGAAGCTGGAAGCAATGAAACCAGGAACAAGGACCAGCAGATGCCAACCACATGCCTTCCCAGATCACCCTTTCTTGAGCCAAGGTACCTTCTCTGGGTGCCTTAGTTAGGAGGTATTTATGGGCTTAAAACTGTAAACTTCTAACTTACTAAATTCCTTTTTTAAAAGCATACCATTTCTTATACATTGCTTTCTAGCACCATTAGCAAAGCAATACAGATTTTGATACCAGAAAAGTGATGTGCTGTGGTCTGCAAATACCAAACATGTTGGAATGGCTTTTTAAATGGATAAGGGGAAAATTCTGGAAGAATTGTTAACAGTTTAATAGGAAAGGTCTAGAAGGCTTTGAAGAGACTGTTGGTAGAAATGTGGACTCTAAAGATATCTCTGACGAGGCCTTGGACAGAAATGAGGACCATGTCATTGCAAACTGGAAGGAAGGCGATCTTTGTGGATAGAAGACAGAATTTGAGAGCAATGAACTTGCATGTCTAGCAGAAGAAGTTTCCAAACTATGTATGGAAAATGCAGTCTGGCATCAGATAAGCTGAGAACTGAATTCTTGGGTACAAAGAAAACAGAAATTGATGGTCTGGAAAATTCTGCACTTTCAGAAAGTGAGACCTCAGTGAGTATGGTCCCAGGGAAGGTTTAACCAAACATGGAAGCAGCCAGCCATTACAGGACAAATGAGGACTGGAGCTGAAGTTTTCCAGAAAGGATTTGTGGAAAGTCCTATCGTCTGATGGCTTTGATCCTTATGTACTACATGGAAAAATCAACAAAATTTTTGTAAGGTCTGAATGAATAGACCCACTGCAAGTTTGGACAAAAAAAAAGGACAGAAAAGGGACAGAATGAAGAAAAAAATTGCTTCAGAAGCAGAACCATAGAGGCTAAGGTCTGGAGCCAGGAAATCTCGGGCCAGGAGAGCAGACCAACCCAACATGTGGAGAGGGTAAGTTTGTCCCAGAAGCAGAGGGTGGGCCTTCTGCTTTGTTGCTCAGGAAGAGTTGTGCCACCTGAGGTCTTGGAGAGGGTGGCGCATGTAAACTAGGGACTGGGGGAGCCTGGCTGCCACCCATTGTTCTGGAGGGGTTGAGCACGTAACCCAGAGATGGCAGAGAGCTTGGGTGCTGCCCCAAAGCTTGGAGAGGGTAGAGCCTCCCCCAACGCATCCCAGTGTTGCCTCTCACCCCAGCATTTGGAGAGCAAAGCTGATGTAGATGTTTGGAGATTGAGACAGAAATAGCCAGGTGGTAAGCAAGGACTCATGGAAATAGCCAGAACTTGATGAGAAGAAACCTCCCACCCTGGCAGATGCTAAGCTAAGAGATGAAGCCCAAAGTTTTGTCCCAGAGCAGCTAAGTGAAGGCCCAAGACACTTAGAGAGGAAGCCACTAGCATGAGAAGCTGGAAGCAACGAAACTGAGAACAAAGATCAGCAGATGCCAGCCACATGCCTTCCCACATCACCCTTCCTTGAGCCAAGGTTTCTTTATCTGGATGCCTTAGTTTGAACATTTTTATGGCCTTGGAATTATAAACTTGCAACTTAATAAATTCCTTTTTTAAAAGCCATTCCATTTCTGGAAATTAATACACCATGTAAGTCTCTCCAAGAACCATTCTTCTACCCCATAATGTTGACACCCATTTTCAGCATGAAGGAGTCAGAATGGTCATTGCCCAAATATCTCTAAAGACTGAGAGACTGATCAAAAGAGAGGGAAGAGCTGTAACAGGGAAGTTAGGATTTAACAATGATTATCACTACTGAATTGTTATGAAGATATCTCTGTTTAATTTCTAGTGAATTAGAATAGTTGTATAGCTATATGGCTTTTATTTTGTGACTGTATGATTATAAAAATCTTGTGACTGATACCCCTTTATCCAGTCTATGATTAGATGAGTAATATAATAAAGATATGTCCTGGGAAAAATGTAGATATAGGGTACCTAGAGAGAGACAGAAGCTAGAGAAGAGGGAGTGGTTAACTATTAGGTACAGAATTGTTAATGGGGTTGAACTTAAATGTTTGGGAATGGACAGAGGAGATGGTAGCTCATTCTTGGAATTATGAGAAATAATAACATATTGAGGTGAAAGTGGTTGTTTAAAGTTATGTATGTAAGGGCGATGCGATTGTGGCTCAGTGGCAGAGTTCTCACCTGCCACGCTGGAGACCCGGGTTCGATTCCTGGTGCCTTGCCCATGCAAAAAAAAAAAAAACAAAAACAAAACTAAAGTTATGTATGTAAATAAGTTCTTCTATGAATCACTACAAATATTTTAAAAAAAGAAATAGAATGGTATATAGGGGAAAACATGGCTATTACAAACTATGGACAAAGGAAATGGTAATATTTTAGTATTCTTTCATCAGCAGTAACAAATGTCCTACACCAATACTATGGGTCAACAAAAGGGTGAGGAAAAGAGTAGGGGAAGATTGAGTTTTATTTTTTTCATTCTTATTTCTGTTCTGGAGTAATGAAACTTTTCTAAAATTGATCACAGGGATACATGCAAAACTATGTGATGATACTGGGAACCAATGATTGTATACTTTGAATTGTTTGTTGTGTGGTGTGTGAGTGTATCTCAATAAAACCAAAAAAATAAGTTAATGCAATTTTATATGTCACAATCACAATTACTTTAAAATCTAAAGCAGAATGTCTGGAGATAAATATATTTAAAATGTTAATAGTGATTATCTCTGGGTGATGGAATATGGATATTTCCCCCTCTTGTGTATTTTTTTTAATTCTGTAATGATTAATTTATTAGAGAAAAATGTATTCTTCTAAACTCAAGGGAATAGAATGGCTTTAAGGAAAATACATTTACCCTCACCATAAATATTTATTTGTCTTTTACTTCTCTTTCACGCTTAGAATTTAATAGAACACTATTCAGTCTACAGAACAAACCCCTTGGAACCCAAGCAGATATAATAGAACAGGCAGAAGCAGGGAGGTGACGTATGAATAGTGTTTTGCCATGCTGCTGTGTCACAAGAGAGCAAGGACTGTGTTAATTACCAGTCATTTGAATTTCTGATAGACATTGTGGCAAAATTTAAATCTTGTTAATTTACTTTGGCAGCTTTACAATGGGCTCATTTACAATCCTTTGAGGAATTGCAAATTTTCCATGCTTCCATAAGCACCTGTGGTGGAATTCAGGGCTGAGTAGTAGTCAGAATATTTTAACCCATCTGAAGCCCAATGATTGTTAATGTGTTGGAAAAAATGGTACCAGGGGGAAAAAATTAATCTAAAAAAAAATCTAACATTGTCCAACAATGACTTTTGCAACTTTTTTCACATAAAATTTTATCATTAGAATATTCTTACGTTTTGTTGTATTATTATAAGACAAATGCTATTATACTCACCCTGTCCAAAAACCTTCCATAATTCTCTTACAAATATCTTGAGTGGTATATAGTTTCTTTAAAAATTAGGCTTTTAATGTTAGAATGCAAACTCCCCAAACACTAGAAATCTCATTTTCTCCATTTCACCCCTATCCCAGCCCAGTCAGCCCCGGGAGCATCTGGAATGTTGAACAAACTTCATTTCTCAGGCATGGGGCAGAAGCAGAGCCCAGGAAGCGAAAGGGAAATAAAACAAAAACGAAACATTTACTTCCGAGTGTATCTGCTTCCAGAAATAACAAGGAAGCTTTTCATTCACTGAAAACATTCAGAACTTCCAGGACTTACTTTGGGAGCTTCCCACAGGCAAAATGTCATAAAGACCTTGAGTGAATATTTATCAGGCATGGATATTCATCTCAAGGGCGGAAAAAATGAAAGCAAAGGACATTTTAGATTTTCTTTTTCAAAATGCAAAATCATCTTTTTTCCTACCTATTACTAGTCCTTGGATGGTCGTTGCATCTTAGTAGGAAAATCTTTTTTTAAAAGCCAATGCAGTACAGTTTCCTAGCCTGATAAAAGTAGGTAGTAAAGGAAAGCCATATTTCCATTTCAAAGCTTTTGGATCATAAGGAAATCAACCCATTAAACCTAAGACCAGGGGAAGCTTTCCTCCCATGCCTTGATCCATGTTGTAACAAGGACTGGCTCTGGCGAGAATGTTTTCTCCTGCATCGTGCTGGGTCCTAGGCACATCTTCTGTAATTAATTGTCTGCATTATTCCAGATCGGCAACGGGGCAGAGCTGCTCGCACACAGCAGGCGGCACGCATTGGTTATTACATCTGCTCAGACGAATTCCGGATCCCTGACGTCGGAGGTCGCTCAGCTAACACGGGGGCAAGGCAGTAGGAAGTGTTGGCCTTTGCCTTCTTATTAGTAACCAAAAAGCAAGCAGAGAAGCAATTGCCTAACTTTTCACTGAGACAGCAGTACTCACGAGTGTAACTTGACACAGGCAAAGTTTAAATTCAAATCTGCCAGCTTTGAGATTCGTGGCTTTGGCTGTATTTTACTTCTTTACTTTGGTGTTCTAGCTTCTTGGTTTTGTAGGGCTGGTTCTCCCATCGCTGCCTCACTGTTGGATCAGCATCCCAACCCAGGGGAAGGCCCCTTTCCCCGTCCTCCAACCCCTGAGGCTGTCAGTGTCCTCGTCGTGAGGCGCCTTTTCACGTTGGCACCCAGGGCTGGGGCATAATCTCCCCGTGTCGTGCAGCAGCAGTGACAGGGAGAAATGTGGCCTCGGTAATGCGGACAGCAGCCTCCTTTCCCCTCCACGGGGGCCCAGTGGTTAGAACACAGGGAAACAAAGCAGCCGTCTGAGCCCCGCAATTCAAACTGAGCAATGATGAAATCAACAGCTGCCATTTATGAAGCCGGCCAGGCTCCAAGCCCTCTAACAGCCTGAGAGAGGACCCACCCAGCCCACCGCGTGCCTCCTGAAGCCACAGCACAGGAGCGTCTAGGTGGCTTAGGGGCGGGCTTCCAACGAGAGCTCGTGCCCGAGACAACAGTGCTACACCCCCGGCTGGCACTGCCGTGATACAAACACACGCTCTTAAAAACCTAAGTTATATAGTATCAATATTTTCTGTGCTGGTTTGAAAGGATTATGTACTCCAGAAAAGCCATGCTTTATTCCTGATTCTGTCCTCAAGGGGACACCCATTTCTTTTAATCCTGATTTAATAATATAGGTTGGAATCTTTTGGTTAGTTACCTCCATGGAGATGCGACACACCTAATTGTGCATGTAAACTTCATTAGAGGACCCGCATTCCAAGTGGGTCTTGATCAGTTTACTGGAGTCCTTTAAAAAAGGAAACATTTTGGAGAAAGTCAGAAAAGACAGAAGCCTCAGAGCCAACAGAGCCCAGAGCTGACACAGATGCAGACACGTGGAGAACAGAGACATGGGTGTTTGGAGATGCTTGGAGCCCAGCAGACGTCGCCATGAGATGCTAAGGAAGCCAGAACATGGAGACAACCAAGGGAAGCCAAGACATGAAAGCCGGCCCTGGAGAAGCAAAGTGAGAAACGCCCACAGGAACAAAGGCTGAAAGCAGCAGAACCCAGGAGCAAGAGACCAGCAGATGCAGCCACGTGGCTGCCCAGCTGACGGAGGGTTCTGACCCACCAGCCTTTCTTGAGTGAAGGTGACCTCTTGTTGGTGCCTTAATTTGGACACTTTCACTTCCTTAGAACTGTAAACTTGTAACTTATTAAGTTCCCTTTTATAAAAGCCATTCCTGTTCTGGTATCTCACATTCTGGCAGCTTGCAAACTAACACAGTTTCCAAACTCAAAATCAGGACATACGCCTAGTTGAGTGATTTTTCTTTCTTTTCCTTTTTTTTTTTTAATTAAAGAAGTTGTAGGTTTACAGAAAAATCATGCATAAAATACAGAGTTTCTATATACCACCTATTATTAACACTTTACATTAGCATGGTTACATTTGTTACAATTCAAGAAAGAATATTTTTATAATTACACTATTGTCCATAGTTTACAATAGAATTCAGTATTGTACAGTTCAATGTTTGATGGTTTGTTTAATCTTTATTCTAGCAATATATATATACAACCTAAAATTTTCTCTATTAACCACATTCAAATATATGATTCGGTTCTGCTAATTACATTCACAATTTGTTCTAACATCAATCCAAACAGAAATTCTGTACAATTTAAGCATTAATTTCCCATTCCCTACCCCTAATCCAGCCCCTGGTAACCTAAGTTCTAGTTTCTGACTATATGAATTTGCTTATTCTAATTATTTCATATCAGTGATATTATACATATCTGTCATTTTATGTCTGGCTTATTGCATTCAACATGATGTCTTCAGGATTCATCCATGTTGTCGTATGTTTCAGAACCTCATTCTATTTTTATGGCTGAATAATATTCCATTTTGTGAATGAACCACATTTTATTATTTGTTCATTGGTTGAGGGACATTTGAGTTGTTTCCATCTCTTGGCAGTTGAGAATAATGAACTACAGTGTGGAAATATCTGTTTAAGTCCCTGTTTTCAATTCTCTTGAAATTGAAAGAAGTAGGATTGCCAGGTCAGATTATAATTTTACACATAACCACTAAACTGTTTTTCATACTGGCTGCACCATTTTATTCTCCACCAACAAAGGAATATTTCTCCACCTCCTCTGCAACACTTGTAATTCTCCATTTTTTAACTATTAGCCATTGCAGTGGTTGGTGTGAAATGATATCTCATTGTAGTTTGGACTTGCATTTCCCTAACAGCTAATGTCGCTGAGCATCTTTTCATGTGCTTCATCTAACAATGGATATAAAGGACTCAAAGACAGAAAACTACAAGACATTGCTAAGAGAAGTCAAAGAAGACCTAAATGAATGGAAGGACATTCCATGTTCATGGATCGGAAGACTAAATATCGTTACGATGTCAATTCTGTCCAAAGTGATGATCAGATTCAAGGTAATCACAATCAAAATTCCAACAGCCTCCTTTGCAGTAACAGAAGAGCCAATCATCAAATGTATATGACAGGGTAAGGGGCCCCAATAGCCAAAGCCTTCTTGAAAAGGAAGAATGAAGTTTGAGGAATCGTACTTCCTGATCTTAAAACTTATTACAAAACCACAGTAATTGGGCAGTGCAACAGTGGCTTAGTGGCAGAATTCTTGCCTGCCAGGCTGGAGACCTGGGTTCATTTTCTGGTGCCTGTCTATGCAGAAAAACAAAACAAAACACACACAGTAATCAAAACAGCACGGTACTGACACAAGGACAGGCAAATAAACACATAGACAAATGGTATCAAATTGAGATTAAAAAATGAACCCTCATGTTTTTGGCCAACTGTTTTTTGACAAAAGTGCCAAGTCTGTGCAATGAAGAATGAATAGTCTCTTCAACAAATGGTGCCAGGAAAACTGGATGTCCACATGCAATAGAATGAAGGTGGACCCCTACCTCGCACTATATACCAAAAAAACCTCAAAATGGATAAAAGACCTAAATGTAAGAACCAGAACTATAAAACTTCTAGAAGAAAATGTAGGGAAGCATCTTCAGGACATGGTATTTATATTAGGCAGTGGTTTCTTAGACTTTACACCCAAAGCACAAGCAACAAAAGAAAAAATAGATAAATGGGATCTCATCAAAATTTAAATCTTTTGTGCATTAAAGAACTTCATCATGAAAGTGAAAAGACAACCTACTCAATGGGAGAAAATATTTGGAAACCACATATCAATAAGGGTTTAATATCTAAAATATATAAATTCTACAATTCAACAATAAAAAGGCAACCTATTTAAAAAGTGGGCAAAAGACTTGAAATGATGTTTCTTGATTTCTAGATTTTTTAAATAAAAATTATTTATATATTTTTAAATGGCAAAGACTAAGTTATTCAGTTATATGATTAATGAATCACTTTAACTGGAAAAGAATCAAGTCACATGACATCCAGAATACCTCGTTGCCAGAGTCACATAAATTCTTAATTTAAGATTTGTGTCAACAAAATAGTCCTTATTTTTTTGTTTGTGGATGAGTTTCTTTTTTTTTTA
>PVIY010053066.1:0-14877 GCA_004026745.1 Myrmecophaga tridactyla | reverse complement strand
TAGGGGGACAGTGGGAGTGGAAGAAGAGAGGCACCAGAACGGAAAAAGGAGACTAGGGTGTGGAGTCGGAGGGGGGTCGTGGAGAAACACACACAAGGGCGGGGGGGGGGGTGGCAAGAGAAAAGAGACCCAGAGGGAGAGAAGAAAGAGAAGGGAAGGGAAGGGAAGAGAGAGTTACAGAACAGAGACGAAAGAGGAGAGAGAAAAGACTGAGAGCTCCAGGAAAGGGAAACAACTTTGCTCTCCGTCCCCAGGGCAGGAAATCTCAGAAAACCCCATCTCGACGAGGTGGCGGAGACAGCGACCCGCAGTCCTGGCCTCCGCCTCTGCAGCCAGCGGGGCCTTGGGCTGCGAGTCACACACGGGCCGGCCGAGGAGGGGACACCAACTGGAAGGAGGCGGTGCCCGCTCGCTTCGCTTTCTCCTCCCCTCTCCTCCTCCTAGAGGCGTGCACCGGGGGTATTTGAGCAGCCGAGGACCCGCAGTCCCCCCGCCTCCGCCTCCCCCCCCCCACCAGCCCCCCATTCAAGAAGCCGCTCCGCTATCCCCGCCAGCACAGGGCGCCCGGCGCGCCTCGGAGCGCACTATCCGCTCCTTCTCCTGCCCGCTCCCTGGACATTATGCGGCCGAGCAGCCGAGCCCCAGTCCTCCTCGTCCTGCTGCTCCTCCGGCTCCTCCTGCGGCCCGAGTGGCTCAGCTCTCGGCAGGCGGCGGCGTTGCTCAGCCGAGCGCAGACGGGACCCTCCCGGCGAGACCTCAGCTACTCCTAAAGTCAAAAGTTGGCGGCGGGCGCCCGGCTCCGCGCGCTCTCCGCAGCCGCTGCCTGGTTTAGCCGCCGCGCTCGCAGCAGCCAAGTGGAGCAGGGAGGGGGGTGGGAGCGACGGGGGGAGGGGTGGGGAGCACCATGCAGTTTGTATCCTGGGCCACACTGCTAACGTTCCTGGTGCGGGACCTGGCCGAGATGGGGAGTCCAGACGCCGCGGCCGCCGTGCGCAAGGACAGGCTGCACCCGAGGCAAGGTAATGAGGCTCCTGACCCCGGGACCCCGCCGCCTCGGCCTCCAGCCCCCCCCGTCTCTGCGCCCGGGCTGGGGCACCCCGCAGCGGAGGCCTTTATCCTTTTCCTCGAAAGAATCATCTACCGCTTTGCAGCCTCTCCCTTCTTTGGGTCATTCCCAGCCAATTGCTAGGGAACGAACTTAGTCACCCCCCTTGCTTTTAGCCTAATTTTTCCCTTCCCCACCCCCACACTACAAACCAAAGTTACTCAGTAACTGAGAGGTACCAGATAGTGGCATATTTTATTTTATTCAGGATATTTGTCAGGTTCTAAAATCACCTCATGTATTGTGACTTGTTCATTGCCTCCAAATGGTGTATTCTCAGCGCCTAGCACAGTTCCTGGCTGTTACTGGCACACAGTAGGTGCTCAATAAGTATGTGTCCACTGACTAGAGGTGAAGGGATTGATTTGAATAGGCAGAAAACGCTGGAAATAAGCCAGGACACTTTCATTTTAAATGAAAACTTGCGGAAAACGGAATTATTGATTCACGTGCCTATGCTTCTCTCTGCAGTGAAATTATTAGAGACCCTGAGCGAATACGAAATCGCGTCTCCCACGCGAGTGAACGCTCTCGGAGAACCCTTTCCCACGAACGTGCACTTCAAAAGAAGGCGACGGAGCATTAACTCTGCCTCTGACCCCTGGCCTGTCTTCGCCTCCACCTCTTCCTCCTCTACCTCCTCCTCCCAGGAGCATTACCGCCTCTCCGCCTTCGGCCAGCAGTTCCTATTTAATCTCACCGCCCATGCCGGATTTATCGCTCCACTGTTCACTGTCACCCTCCTCGGGGAGCCCGGGGTGAACCAGACCAAGTTTTATTCCGAGGAGGAAGCGGAACTCAAGCACTGTTTCTACAAAGGCCATGTCAATACCAAGTCCGAGCACACGGCAGTCATCAGCCTCTGCTCGGGAATGGTAAGTGAGCGCGCACCTCCTCTCCCGCCCCAGCCCTCCCGCCTCCTCGCCCCTCAGATGCATCCGCTTCTGGAAGACTTAATTGTTATCTACCCTGGAGACCCCTCCCAGGGCCCAGTCTCCTCTCCGGCGTTAAATAGCAGCGTGCAGCTCGTTTGCGTTCCTCGGTTTGGGTGGCTAGCCCTGTGCGAGCGCTTACACTCGCGAGGAGCGCGCAGGTCCGCCCGCAAAGGGTTCCCGGCTGTTTCGGGTTCTCCAGAGTTCCAAATCGGCTCAGCTGCGCAGCGCTCAACGCTGCGGAGTGGCCTGGAACTCGGCTTCCACATTCTGAGAAAGTTGTAGGAATTGCCGTTCCTTGCAGCAACCTTGGCAGAGCGGCTGAGCACTGGGAGCACCCGGCTCCTCATTGGCGCGTCTTGAGTTGGGGTGTGGGTTGAGACTCGCAGTCCCCGGGTACGGAGAGTGCCTTCAGTGTACGTTGTTGAGGGCGGCGCGTAATCTAGAGTCTCCGCGTTCTCTCGGGGCTTTTCTTCACGCGCCAGAAACCCTGAGGCTAAACAAGATTGACCGAGAGCCCGTCCAGTCCAGCGAACGCAAAGGCGGGCCGAGGGCTCTGTGGGCGGGGTGAGGGCGGGGCCTGTCTCGGCAGTATTGAATTAAGGCGGAATCCCGGCGGGGGTGCGGCGAAGTTCGACTCTGCACCCTGCTGGCAGGGTGGTCTGGAGAAGGGAAAATAGACGGAGGGAGCCTAGAGAGGCTGCCTGGGCATTATTTCGATTCTCGTGGGGTTTCTTACCAGCCATGGGGGTTACAGAGAACCTGGAAGGGGGGTCTGCGACGCACCTTTCCCTGGCCGAAGGAGGGCGAGAAGGCAAGGCGGCCACCTCCCTGCTCTGCTAAATAGGCACTTAGCAGAGGATCTCAGCTGGTACTCCGGGCCCTTGCTTACCCCTGTCTTCCCCTCATTTATCCTCCAGTAGTGGTACAGAGCATGCATCCCCTTCTCCCCTGATATTTGAGGCCCCACTGTAAGGTTCTGGCCTGAGTGAAGGTGGTCCTTGACTTTCCTAAGCGACGTGCGTTCCTGCAACGCAGCTATGACGCAGAAACTTTACCGGGTCAGGCTCTCGCTGCGCACCCTGGTGCTTTCTCAGGATCTGCGCGCCGGTGATGCGTTTACCCTCGCCCGACCACCCATTCTCCTCCCGTCACCTTTTCCAGGTGGGGACTTGGATACTTACCGGGAGTGTTGCCATTCGTGGGTCTTCCGAGTTCCTCGCGTGGATGCTGAAGACCTGTCTCCGCGTCGCGCAGTCTAGGGGTTGGCGGGGAACGAGGCGAACCTGAAGGCTGGAAAGGGGGAGGTCTAGCCAGCTGGGATACGCGAAAGGGAGTAAGCCCCCTTAACCCCCAGCAAAGCCCTCGGAGCGGTGGCGCCCAGAGTGCGTTGTTGAAATTGTTTGGGGGTGGGCGGAGACGGCAGTTTGGCGCAGGCGGAGGGGGTGCTGCGTTGAGTCATCGCTGTCCCAAGACATAGGGCTAGAGCGCAGAAATTCCCCCTGTTCTTTGGAAGGTTACCTCCGGGGTGGTCAGTAGCGTATAGAGCCTGAATCCGATCCATCAGAGAGCCCCCAAGATAATGACCCCCAATTCCAGGAACGTACGGGTAGGGCTGCGTGTGTACGTCAAGTTTGTAAACAGTCTTTACTCCTCCTCCCTCCCCGCCTCCACATCCCGCTGAATCCAAGTGGCCCCAGCACTTGTACAAATATTTTGCTGCGCAGGACCTTAATTTCTATTGGCGATTTTTAGGTGGTAACGCGCACGTGGTCTGGTTGGGAACCGAGGGCTGGGGCTTCAGAAACCACTGCCTGGACCGTGATAGCGCCATTTACATTGCATTTCATTTGCAATCTTCTTCTTTGGGGATAAAGGTCCCGTATACATCTTTTTTATCTTTTTTTGCCACCGGTATACATTTTACATTATGTGCGCTAGCTGTTTGTCTCCTCATCCATGAATGTCGCTCCCAAACTCCCACCCTTTTGTCTTCTTCAGGAATTTATCTTTTCTCCCCAAACATCCGCTGACCATTTCTGTAGCAGCAGCATCATGAGATACCTAGTGGCCCACCCAGGAAAGATTTCTAACAGGGTATCTTTCACTTTTAGAAGTGGAGCGAGCGACCCCTTTCCCCATCGTGGATTCCATCTCAGCCGTATCACTCACTTCTTCTCTTCTTAACTTGGCTTTGTTACTTACTTCCACCTGACTTCTCCTCTAATCTTTTCTCTTCTATCCATGCCACACACTGTTTATGTATTAATGATGACAGAGAACAAGATCACATCACTATCTTGTTCACATACTTTACACCGCTCCCCCTTGCCAGGTGAATAATTACAGACACCTTCTTCTGGCACTTAAGACCATTTATAATGTATCCCCTCACACCACTCACTGCTTTCTCCACAAGTCTTGTATTTCAGATAATCTGCTTTATGCCCATGCTTTAGTTTTCCTCCTTGCTAAAGCAACTATCGTGCAGTGAGTGGGCTTAAATAATGGGACTTGATTGGCTCAGGGTTTGGAAGCTAGGAGATGTCCAAATCAAGGCCTCATCAAGGCAGTGCTTTCTTCCTGAAGACAGGTGTTCTAAGACTGGCTGCCAGTGGCCCTTGGTCCTGCGCCTCTCCTTCCTGCTGTTCCCTCTGTGGCTTTCTCTCTCTGTGTGTCTGAATTTCATTCTGCTTATAAAGACCTCCAGTAATAGGATTAAGGTCCATCCTGATTGAGGTGGGCCATACCATAAGTGAAGCAACCTCATCAAAGGTGCTACTTACAGTGACCTCACACCCACAGGAATGGATGAAGTTTAAGAATATGATTTTGGGGGTGTACATAGCTCCAAACACTATAGCCCCTTTCTCTGAATTCCCCTCCCTTTTGTCAATGTTGACTTCCACATTGACTTTGCACTTTTGAATTTACTTGGTCTTCACACCCAGCTTCACATGTTCAAGCCATACTCTTCTTTTATTAAGTGTAACATTTCTTCCTTAGGAGAACTTGTCCTGTTCCTTCAGACTAGTGAAATCTTTTCTCTGTCCCTTTTTCATAGACCCTTGTCTGTATCTCTGTTGTGATGCCTAATATGTTCTCCTTTGTTGAATTGTTCTTGTACAAGTTCTATCCCTTCTTGGCAGGCAGGGTCAGCATCGATCATTTCTCTCCCATATTGGAGCCTTGTATATTGTAGGTAGATAGGTATGGATAAATGATCCCCTTAACCAATTCTTAGGTGAGTTCTTGGGCCCAGCGGCTGTTTTGTGAACCCAAAACAAAACTAATTTTTGCATTATATTGATACCATTTATGAAGTTCTTACTCTATGTCTGACACAGTAATGTGTACTTTACATATGCATTATCTCATTCAAACCCTCACAGCAACCCAGTGACATGAGTATTTTGTAGTCCCCGTCTTACAGATGAGGACACTGAGGTTTTGGAAGTTTGAAACTTGCCTGAGTTCTCACAGCTAGTAAGTGGCAGAGTTGGGGTTCAAACCCAGTCTTTCTGACCTATGCTTTTTTTTAACCACAGTCCAGAAGCTGAGTCTGTGCTCCTAAAAAGAATGTCACACCTCTTTTTTTAAAAAACTCCTGAGCTAAAGACAGGATACCTTTTCTGCATTCAGCACTGGCAATATCCAGGCCACTGAAGGGAACTTTGGACAAGTGATTTCATCCCTCTAGCACCTTTGTGCCAGATCTTCGCAAAGTGAGACTCTTTCCCAGTATTTACAACCTGTCTCTGATAGGTGTCACATGTTTGCAGTATGTTTCATACTCAATGCCAAGAGAACAGCAGAGTTGTGTATTGAAAATAGGCAGAGGTGCCTGGGTGAAAATAAAAAAATTGCTTCCGCTGGTATCTAGGTATTGTTCCTATGTCTGACCACTCTGGAGCTGATATCTTCTTAAATCAGTGACTCATGAATCATGGGAGGAGGAGCTTTTTAAAATAACAGATTCCAGACCTTCTCCAGTGGAAATACCAAATATGAGGGTGTAGAGTGGTGCCTCCAAATCATTTTGACAAAATGACAAAAAAAAATGTCATTTAAGACAACAACAACAAAAACTTCCCAGGCAATTCTAATGCTAGCTGGGTTTGTGAACCAGTGTCTTAGTTAGTGCTTCTCAAACTTTATGGTGCCTAAGAATTCTCTGGGGAGCTCATTAAAATTGCTGTTTGTGAGCCTTACCCCCAGGAGATTTTGATGCAGTAAATAGAACAGAGGTGGGGTAGGGCTTAATCATTTGAATTTCTAGCAAAATGATGCTGGTACTGCCACTAAAGTCCAAGGATAGTCATTTCCCTTGTACCCAGTGGAGGGCAAAAGGTCTCTGATTTCCCACGTGGAGAAAGGGACAAAGGAGGAGAGAAGAGCTTGATTTCTTCCCTTATGCACAGCCCCACTGGCAAGGGATAGGGAACTCCTCAGTGTTTTGTAATGTTTGGGATGGGGTTGGTAATAGATGGTGGTGATGGTAGCACAACATTGTGAATGTAATGAACAGCACTGAGATGTATATTTGAATGTGGTTAAAAGGGAAATGTGTAGATGGTAACAAAATAATTTTTTTAAAAATCCATGAAACCGTACTATAGGGCACCCTGCGTTAAACTATAGACTGTAGTTAATAGTACAATTATAAGAATGTGCTTTCATCAGTGATAACAAATTTCCACACAAATGCAAGGTGTTAATTATTGGTAACTGGGAATCTTGAATTTTATGTACAATCATTCTGTGAACCCTCAACTTCTCTAATAATTTTTTTTTTCCTTAGGCCTAGATTTTAAGTAGACTTGACCTATCCTTTGTGGGGTTAAGTTTCATATGAACAAACCGCAAGACTGGGGGCTCAGCCTATAGCTTTGGTTGTCCACACTGCTTGTGAGAATATCAAGAATTCAACTTGGGGAAGTTGAATTTCTCCCCGTTCTCACCATTCCCCGAAGGGGGCTTTGCAACTGCTTTTCCACTCACTGATCGAATCACTCTGAGATTCATTGGGGCATCACTCTGGACAAACCAACAAAATCTCATGTTCTACCTGAGATTCCAAGTACTTATGGCATTCAGTCAAACTATCTACATAAGTTATATTAGGAAATGCACTAGTCGAAATATAAATTTTGTAACAAATAAACATTTTTTGCTTTAGTCTCACACTTAAGGTGACATTTTAAAATATTAATTACCATCTATTTTCAGCACCCTGCAATAATGTAATTCCTTTGTTCTTCCTCATGCAAAAACGTTTGTAAAATTTGTACATTGTACCTTTCACTATTAGCGTACACTCTAGGCATTCCTAGATTATACCATCTCAGTCTTTAACATCTATCTTTCTTTCTGATTTCATTTATGTTCCCAGCCCTCCTCCCTCTATCATTCTCACATGCAGCTTCATTCAGTGTTTTAACATAATTATATTACAGTTAGGTAGTATTGTGCTGTCCATTTCTGAGTTTTTTTATCCAGTCCTGTTGCACGGTCTGTATCCCTTCAGCTCCACTTACCCAATATCTTACCCTATTTCTATCTCCTGATGGTCTCTGTTACCAACGAAATATTCCAAGTTTATTCACTAATGTCTGTTCATATCAGTGAGACCATACAGTATTTGTCCTTTAGTTTTTGGCTAGTCTCACTCAGCATAATGTTCTCAAGGTCCATCCATGTTGTTATATACTTCATAAGTTTATTCTGTCCTAAAGCTGCGTAATATTCCATCGTATGTATATACCACAGTTTGCTTAGCCACTCATCTGTTGATCGACATTTTGGCTGTTTCCATCTCCTTGCAACTGTAAATAATGCTGCTATAAACATTGGTGTGCAAATGTTCATTTGTGTCTTTGCCCTTATGTCCTCTGAGTAGATACCTAGCAATGGTATTGCTGGGTCATATGGCAATTCTATATTCAGCTTTTCGAGGAACTGCCAAACTGCCTTCCACAGTGGTTGTACCATTTGACAGTCCCACCAACAGTGAATAAGTGTGCCTCTTTCTCCACATCCTCTCCAGCACTTGTCATTTTCTGTTTTGTTGATAATGGCCATTCTGGTGGGTGGTTTTGATTTGCATTTCTCTAATGGCCAGGGACATTGAGCATCTCTTCATGTGCCTTTTGGCCATTTGTATTTCCTCTTCTGAGAAGTGTCTGTTCAAGTCTTTTTCCCATTTTGTAATTGGATTGGCTGTCTTTTTGTTATTGAGTTGAACAATCTCTTTATAAATTCTGGATACTAGACCTTTATCTGATGTATCGTTTCCAAATATTGTCTCCCATTGTGTAGGCTGTCTTTTTACTTTCTTGATGAAGTTCTTTGATGCACATCTAATAATTTTTTTTAAAAAACTTTAAAAATGAAAAAAATGTAAAAAAAAAAAAAAAAAAAAACTTACGTGGATGTAGGGAGGAGAGGAGAAAGGGCTACTGCTTTCAAAGTGCTTGGAATGATTGTAAAAGTCAGTTATGTCCTGGTGGTTAGAGGCAGAGGTAGGAGCAGGCATGGGGAAGCCTCCACGCCATGCTGTCCCCACACCCTTCTTGTTGGCTAGACCCGGCTACTTTTCCCACAACAAAAGCAACACCAAAGCCCACTGAAGTGTTCAAGGCCCTTATTTGGTGTCAGGCACTTTACATGACTTTACACGGATTACCTCATTCAATCTGCACAACATGTCTTAACAATAAGTATGTTTCTCACCAGTTGACTCATGAGAAAGCTGAGGCTCAGGGACCTTAAGGAACTTGCCCAAGGTGGGTGGGCAAGTGGTAATGCTGGGCCTAGAACCCGGGGCTGTCTGGTTGTAAAGCCTCATACAGAACCACTTCCCTGTTGCAAAGGGAAGGGATGGTGAGCCAATCACGTGCCCACGTTGCAGGTGGCACCACCTCAAGTACATCGTGGTCAACATTTGCTCCCAGAATTTGAATCAATGAGAAGGCATCGATGTGCCAGCTTTTCCTTCTGGAGCTCATACTTGTCCCTAAGTCCTGGTTGTTTTAACACTTTTTCTTCAACAGCCTATAGGAGTTAAAATGATTAGAAATTGAACGCCGAGGAAATGTTTCTTAACATTGGATTTGGATAGCAGGTGCAATCAACTAGAATCAAATCAAGTGTAAGGTACTCTTATGACAGGAAGTGAAAATAAACCACTTTTCGACTTATGTCAGCAGTATTTTCAGTTTAAGCAGCCCTCATGGGAAAGGGTTTGGTTTAAGTGTTACCCTCTCTACTTGGCAGTGTTCCATTGTTTTTTCCCTCCTAATCTCAGAGTTATATTAAATCAACCTCTTATCTCTCTTCTTTTGCAGCTGGGCACATTCCGGTCCCACGATGGGGATTATTTTATTGAACCGCTTCTGTCCATTGATGAACGAGAGGATGAAGAGGAACAAAACAAACTCCACATTATTTATAGGCGCAGCACCCCCCAGAGAGAGGCCTCATCAGGCAAACATGCATGTGACACCTCAGGTATTTGCTTCTTGGCTAAGCAGAGATCCCAGCTCTATGAGATGGGTTAATTGTCATGCTACAAAGATGTAACCTTTTCACAGTCTACAAAGCAGTATCATATACATTGTCTTAAATCTTCAGGTAAGGTAGGTTTAACCTCATTGTTCAGATGTTGTAACTTGTTCAAAGTTAAACAGGTAGTAAGTGACAAAGATGGGACATGAACTCAAAAAGCAGTGGTTCCAAGCTCACTGTGGGCAGAGTTGCTTCTTTTATTGAAATTGCTAATTTTTAGGAGTAAACTTGGGTAATCTCTTGAGGCGGGTATAATAGTGTCTTCAACCAACAATTGCTTGCTTTTTCTTCATTTTGGAAATTAAGCTTTTGAAAAAGTCTTACAAATGGAACTTACAAAAAATTCTATGTGTCTGACTTTATTAGCAGGTCTTGGTTTAACTAATGTTCTGTGGCTTCAGGACATGTGGATATGGCTCTATGCATTGCATTTAGATTTCAGTCAAGTTCTCATGTGTCCGCCACTACATTTCCTTCGATCTGGTCAGATATTTTGATGCTTTATGCTGACATGTTTGGCCATTGTCTGGGAGATGTCCAGACACCTTTATATGCTTATATCTATCTGTGTTTCTCAATCTGTAGTCTTGCAGCAACCCTTCATTATCTTGAAGCCTGATTGTTTTCCACTTATTGATAGCTTATCATTAGAAATTGTCACTCAATTTAGCCCTATCTTTTAGGGTACTTGCTAAAAATTCTCCTTAAAAAAATTTCTTTTGGACTTATTTCTAAAACTTTATTCCCTGTTCTTATTTTTGAAAATTGCTTCCACCAATTAAATAGCCTCTCATGGTCTGTACCAGCAAGTACAATTTTATACATGTGTATAACATATATTTAGCATATGTGATTCCAGCTCCCTTCTGTCTTATAAATACATCTTCAAAAGATATTCAGTTAATCTTTTCAGTGATTAATAAATTGAACAGTGGCACTTTGTGACATTCTTCTGTCCTGAAGTGGCTCTCAACCAACTTTTTAAAAAACTAGTGTTTGTTATAGTCTTATTTTCTACTGGTATTATGCAAAGCACTTTGCCAGCACTACTTCATTTAATCATTACCACAAACATGTGCAGTTGGCACCATTCTAGCTTAAAGAGATGAAGTAACTTGCCCATGATCTCACAGCTAGTCCACCATTCCAACCCATGTTTGTCTTTCTTATTCCAGGACTCAATTTCTCTGTGTAGAGGTGATACGATGTGTGTGTGTGTGTGCACACACATGTGTAATAGAGAGTGTGTGTTTTAATACTGTCATTCAAAAAATTCTCAGGGCTCATTTTTAAAAATTAAGTACCCAAGTCATTGGACATATGACTTCCTGAGTTGGAGGACAAGTCATGGTCAAGTCCTGTTAAAACTCAAGAAAGAGAGAATCTTTAAAAAGGTGAGGATTGAAGGCAGTGTAAAATGCCTTAATTATTTGAAGAAGCTCATTTGGGCTCTAGTCATTATTGATATTGGGGCCTTTAAGTACCATCTTCCAAATCTCCAAAGCCTTTTTTTTTTTAAGTTTTCCCTCTGGTTTTTGCCTGCTGATTACCAATATGGCATGCCCTTCATTCACTCTGTGTGATGAATCAGGAGTCCAGCAGTTTTGATTGGCTCATCCAAAGGTTGCTGCTGGACTATGCCACTCTGGTTTCTCTCTTCCAGCTGCTTCTGCACCCCTTCTTTGAATTCAGATGGAGGAGGCTCAGAACAGTTGGAAAGAACTTTGGAATATGGCACAATTCACCAGCAGCTATTAGAGGGATGGACCAGCAGGTCACGGAAACCTCTGCGACCAGGTAGCCTTTGCACAGGGAGTAAAAGTAGATGGGCGGTGGGAGTGGTCCCTCTTGCCAGAAATGAATAGAGCTGCCTGTGAATGTCAATTCATTTGACTTCAGGGATTTCAAACCTGAGAGCAGTGAATGAACTTTAGAAATACTCTGGGAGCCTCAAATAAATGCAGATTCTTCAAAAGAAAAAAAAGAAAGAAAGAAAGAGAAGAAGAAAAAACCCTGCTCATTCCCAGGAAAATAGAAGAGAGCTAAAATCTGTGGTTATCAAGTGCTCCAAGTGATTCATATTTTCAGCTAGATTTGAGAGTCTTTACTATAATTAGATTTAAGGCAATAGCCACTATCCATCACTTGCTGCTTGCATTGTCCCAGACTTGGCTTTCTAGGTCAATACTTTCTACATCTCTTTTGATGGTATGATAGAATATTTGAGCTGGAGGAAACCTTAGCGTTACCCTCTCATCCAGCATTCTAATTCTGTACAGATGAGAAACTGAAATCACAGGTGTTGTTTCTTATGCCAGGAATGATACCCTATCTGTTCAATACATCAGAATTTATGCTGGCTAAATCACTGGAGGAGGTACCTGGAGCCCTCACATGTAATCCTTTAGTTGTTTGGTTATGGGAGCCTGCACAGAGCAGGGCACTATGGCTGTCACTCTGCCTCATACAAATGGAATTTCTGATTCTTGATGTATGTCTGATTAATTTCCAGAAAAATATTCTGAGATAACATATTAAAAAGACATGTAGAAAGGAGTCTATGACTTCATTTATTAATTCATGCATGCATTTATTCATTCAACCATCAAGTATTTATTGCGCAAATCCTCTGTGTTAGGAGTATAAAATCAGGACCCATCCTTGTTCCAGTTACTAGTGTAACCTCAAGCACATTTTAAAGCATAAAGCAGGAATAACGCATACTTTCCAAGGTTGTTGTCAGGACTAAATGAGCATGAAATTATGAAAGCTCCCAAGATAGTGTTTAGCAGATGGTAGACAATCACTGAATGGTAGATTAACAACAACAAAAAAAGATTAAGATCATTAAAATAGGAAACACTATGGTGAAGTAGGGGAAACGCAAAATACTAAAATCCAAAGTTAATAGGGTTCCTGGGATTAAGTTTAGAGCTTCTTGGTACTAGGTAATAAAAAAAGGTTAGTCTGCCAACTGGTATCTGGGCTGGGAGACCTTTCTGACCTCTCAGCTTTCCTCTGTACCCACTGCAGCATTTTACAATTTTATTTCTCACAAGTTTCTCTTGGCCCAGTGGCTACCCTTCCTAGATGATCTCTGTGTTGCCATCATTGGTTATGTCTCCGAGTATACATTTTGGCCACTTGAGTGTATCTGAGTTTGTCTTTTCATCCCATCTGTAAGTTTCTCAGGGTTTTGATGGTGAGGGGCGTCTTCTCCCATAGCAAGGCCTAGCACCAACAGTTCCCTTTGCACAGTGGGTCCTCAGTGCAGCTCATTTAGCTGACAGCCTGATTGACCGACCCACACACCAGGAGGCCAAGTGGTGGGCTTATGGAAGCCATTCGGTGGAGTTTGTTGCTTTTGTAAGCCACTTCCTGCTGATCGTCACATTGCATTTCCAGATGAAACCCAAATTCTACTCACAGACACTCTCTGTGTGACCCTGAATTTTGTTCAAGAGCATTTAGCTGTTCTTTCAATGAAATAGACGTGCTTCCTGGTAGGTGAGTGAGAGAAACACAGGGGAGAAGGTCAACAGAAGGCTGCTTTGTTTGTTTGGTCCTAAAAGACAGTGTTTTTCCTGTTACTAAAAGTCCTCCCTTACTCTCCCATCTCAGTAAGGCTAGCAGTTGTTTGTTTCTTGAGGCATTTAAGAATTGTATACTTCTTGACCCATCACTGCCACTTCTAAGGAAATAATTGGGCTATTATGGAAAGGTGTTTATGCAAGAAAACTTAGCAGAGTGTTATTTATTATAGCAAAAGACTGGACACAACCTGGGTGTCCACCAATAGGGGATAGATAAGCAAATTACGGGGCATGTATACGTTGGATTCCTATGCAGCCATTGAAAAGGAAGACATTGATTTTTTTTAACAGAAATAGAAGTATATATTAAGTGAGCAAGCAGGTGATGAACTAGTCTGTAGAGTATGATCCCATTTTTTTAATGATAAAGTATGTGTAAGTGTGCGTGTGTGTATATAAAGAATTTTTATGCAATATGCGTTAAAATATTATTTGTCATTATTTCTGGTTGACAGGAACATGAGTCTTTATATTTTTATTTGATATGCTTGTACTTTTTGTAATTTTTTGCCACAATTCTGTAAGAGTTTCATAATCAGAAAATACGGTTAAAAAGGAAATGAGGGTAATGGCATGTAGTTATTTTGTAGCCCCTGGCACTTATCATAGACAATGAACAGCCAAGTACTCATTGGATTGGTCCCTTAGACTGGAGATTGGCAGGCCTTTTATGACACCTGAAATCTTTTTTTTTTTTTTTTTTTGCAATGAGATAGTCTCATTTTCCAGAGAGATAAAAATCTTGCTTTGTAGCTGCTGCTTCAGGGAACACATGGCTGGTCAAAGCTGAGGCTTTCTCTCAACCCAGCTAAATAGCCTCATGCCTGAAGCCTGTTGTTGGACTGACCCTGGGATTACTACAATTTATTCTCCATTAGGTACTGAGGATTCTGTCCATCACCCCCTTTAGGATGTAGTGTCACTTCCTGATAGGTCTCCCAAGGCTGTCATCGTAATGGCTGCAAAATCCAAGGTGGTAACTAAAGCCGTCATTTATTGGGAACTTGCTATTTACATGGATCACACTGTGCTAAATACTTTACATATATTATCATATGTAATCCATTCACCAAGACTTTGGGGTAAGTATTATTATCTATATTTTACAGTTGAGAAAATTACAGCTCAGAGAGGCTGAGTACTTGTCCAAAGCTACTCAGCTAGTAGGAAATGCCCAACACTTGCCCACTTCTGACTCCAGTGTGCTACCCTGTGGGCTAAATTGCATTGAAAAAACAAATCAAAGATGCTATCTACAAAACTCTCCTTTACTTAAGTTTTCAGAGCATCTACTTTGACTTCCATCTAACTTCCAATCCTTAAATGATATTAATAATGGCTGACATTTCGTAACCATGTATTTTGCAGCAGATACTGTTCCAAGAGTTATACATAGCTTGTTATACTTTAATCCTTTCCTTAACCTCCATGTTGTACATGGGAAAACTGAGGCACAGAGGGATCCATAAGGTTGACTTGCCCAAGGTCCCAAAGTTCATAAACATACATTTTGCCACAATCCCTGTGCCATTATCTAATTAGAGGATATCTTAGCCTTTCCCTTCATTGATTTTTAATGATACCTGCCTGGAATTTGATTTGATTTTAGGAGGGTAGCTGTTAACCAAAATTCTCACAATGACTCTTTTTTTTAAATATATTTTATTGTAAAATATAACAT
>PVIY010053065.1:0-14880 GCA_004026745.1 Myrmecophaga tridactyla | reverse complement strand
ATGACTCCCAGGGGTGTGGACCTTCCTGGCAACGTGGGACAGAAATCCTAGAATGAGCTGAGATTCAGCATCAAGGGATTGAGAAAAACCTTAGAATGAGCTGAGACTCAGCATCAAGGGATTGAGAAAACCTTCTCGACCAAAAGGGGAAAGAATGAAATGAGACAAAGTGTCAATGGCTGAGAGATTCCAAACAGAGTCGAGAGGTTATCCTGGAGGTTATTCTTATGCATTAAGTAGATATCACCTTGTTATTCAAGATGTAATGGAGAGGCTGGAGGGAACTGCCTGAAAATGTAGAGCTGTGTTCCAGTAGCCATGTTTCTTGATGATGATTGAACAATGATAGAGCTTTCACAATGTGACGCTGCGAATGTGAAAACCTTGTGTCTGATGCTCCTTTTATCTACCTTGTCAACAGATGGGTAGAACATATGGAATAAAAATAAATAATAGGGGGAACAAATGTTAAAATAAATTTAGTTTGAAATGCTAGTTATTAATGAAAGTGAGGGGTAAGGGGTATGGTATGTATAATCTTTTTTTTTCTGTTTTCGTTTTATTTCTTTTTCTGTTGTCTTTTTATTTCCTTTTCTGAATTGATGCAAATGTTCTAAGAAATGATAAATATGCAACTAAGTGATGATATTGTGAATTACTGATTATATGTGTAGAACGGAATGATCACATGTTAATGTTTTAGTTCGTTTGTTGTTAATTTTTTAATAAATAAATAAATTTTTAAAAAGTCATACACACACACAAAAAAAGAATGTTTGTGTTTCTTTCCTGTCATATTCTTTTTAATTTAAAAATTAATTTAAAAATAAAAAAAGACTCTTCCATTTTAATGCAGTAAATCTTGAAATCGGTTTCAAATTACAAGCATCAGGAAAACTACGTTAGAAACAATCAGAATAAAAACTAATATTCCATTTAAAAATAAATAAATAAAAAGAAAAAGAGTGATGATAAATAGCCATTGACATTGTATCTTGGGCTCGAGAATACAATAAGGAGCTCTGCAATTTCTGATAACCTGGAGAATACCTGCCTCTCTTAAAAGAACAATCACCATTCAGTTCTGGCTGACCTGCCGTCTGGCCTTCAGGCCCAGTGTTCCAGGTCTCTTGCTTATTTTCCAAAACTACCCAGAATCCGAGCTTTTGGAAATATTAGTAGCTTACGCCATTAGAAAAGTATTATGTGGCCCAGTTATATCAAACTGTATTCTGGATGCTGCCACAGACCCCCGGTTGGTGACTTGTGGCCTGGGTGTCTCAGAGAGGCTCTGTACTGTGTAATATCAAGATCAAAAACATAATGAAGGAAGCAGAAACCACCCACAACCCATCACTTGTTTGTAATTGATTTAAAGAAAAAGTGAAAGTTTGCCCATCCCAATCTCAAAATATAATACCTACCAGTTAGCTATTTGGTGCTTATTCTCCAGATGTGTTCCCATAGATAATATCTGTAGAGATATATAACGAGAGAAATACATGCACCTCCTACTTTTATCAAATATGAGGTCATGCTAAACAAATAGATCTAAAACTTGACTTTTGCCTCACAATGTCAGGGGCTTCTTTTCAGATTAGCCTGTTGAACTCTACTTTGTTATTTTTAACAGCTACATAGTATTCTATATTTTTGGAATTACAATACTTAGCCCACCCTATATTGAGAGAAACTTAAGCTGTTTCCAGTGGGGGGGGGTTCTTTTTTTTAACAAAAAAGTAAAATATAACACATATACAAAACAAAGAAAGAAAAAAAGCAATAATTTTTAAACACAGTTCAACAAATAGTTACAGAACAGGTCCCAGAGTTTGTCATGTGCTACCATTCCACCATCTCAGATTTTTCCTTCTAGCTGCTGCCAAACACTGAAGGCTAGAAGGAATAGTAATACAGTGATTCAGCAGCCATACTTGTTTGCTAAATCCCAGTTTCTCTGTTACACCTCCTCCTTCTCCTTTAATCCTTCTGAAAACCTATAGGGAACTTTGGGACATGCCTGCTCTGACTTTTCCATGTTGAGAAGGGGCGTCCGCATAAAGGATAGGGGTATGTGACTAATTGATAATCCTGGAGAGGCTGGTCCCTCTAGGTTCCAGGATTTCTCTGACCTATCAACCCTCTGGGAATTACATGTTCCAGGAAGGCAAATCTACGGCATGAAACCTTCGTAGAGTCTCAGTTCAGGCCCTAGGTGTTCTTAATAATCAACAGGAGTGATGTTGATTGGGGTTTAGCCAACCACGGCTAAAGCCAAGCACTATGTAACTGAGGCTTGTATAAAAGCAGCCTCCAGAGCAGCCTCTTGACGCTATTTGATCTCTCCTAACCCCTGATGCCTTATGTTATTACACTTCTTTTCCCCCTTTTGGTCCAGAGGCATTGTTTATCCCATGGTGCCAGAGTCAGACTCATCCTGAGGAGTCACGCCCCACATTGTCAGGAAGACTTACACCCCTCTTTCCACTGTTCTCGCTATTACAAAATGAACTCCAGTGACTATCCTTTGGAAACGTCGTTATATTGTTTTTATTATTTTATTATTAAATATTTCTGTGGGATTGATATGTGTGGAATGGCTAGGTCATAGGTATATGTGCTTTAAAACTTTATTTAGCTACAATCAAATTTCCTTCCAAAAAGTCTGCTGTTTTGTACACCCACCATCATGCCAGCTTCTACTCGATGTTTTCATCAGTTTGTTTTGCTATTCTCTACCTTGACCTTTCTTTGATCCAAATCTCATTTCCATCCCGAGTCCACCTAGCCATAAAAAAAAGAAGCCCCTTTCCTAATTAGATGTTTTATCTGGGACAAATTACTTTATACCTTTGATCCTCAGTCGGCTCATCCTAAAAAAGCAATAAAATGCCTTCATTTCAGATGTTTATAAACAGGAGAAAAACTACATATAAAGCACTTATCGCATTGTGGGAATCCAATAAGTGATAGTGGCAGCAAGAGCTCCCAGCAGTGGTATTGGGATTGACAGTAGCAGAAGTTTCAGATTTCTACTCGCAGGAAGAGAGAAGCAGAACTCTGAGGAGTCAGGGCACAGTCTGTTCCCCAAATAAAAGTCGTCTCCTGAGAACGGACTTCGACTCACGGAATTTAGGTCAGACGTCTTGCATTCAAATCCTGACCCAACCACTTACTAGCTATGAAGTGCTGGGAAAGTGACTTAGTCTCTCAGTGCCTCAGTTTCCTCATCTGTAAAAAGGAGATAATGATAATAAGTTCCGCAAAAGCGTAAATTAGGTGGTAGACAGTATTTAAAGTGCTTAAAGTCAAGGCTATACAATTGTTGCTGTATCATTGCTTCTTGCTCTCTTCCCTGACCTCCTATGCACCACGCACAGCCATTTAGCAGAGAAAGACTAGGCAGCTACTTGATCTCTGTCTTTGAAGTCAGTTCAGTGTAAAGAGCCACGGAATTGAAGGCAGGAGACACGGGTTCTAACCCTGGCTCCATGAAAATTTTTCCGAATGGCTTTGGGCAAGTCCACGTCCCTTTCCACCGTGGCTCCCCGGCTGTTGAACAGGATGGCAGAGGGTGATGGACACGCCGCTGGGAGGCGGCCAGCCCCGGCCTGGGCCAATGAGGCTTCAGCTCCCATCCCTTCAGTTCCAGCAACCATACTCGTTTGTTAAATCCCATTTTTAACAGAAGCATGGGGCTGAGACAGCTGCCAGGTGCCGCCACAAGATGGCCACAGAGGAGCGCCGATCGCAGGTGCTCGGGCTGGTGAAAAGGAAGACCACCTGCGGGGGGGGGTTCTGCCTCAGCCCACCTCCCCCACAGCCCTGAGTTAGAAGGCAGCAGCCCGGAGTCTGGTCACTAGTGAGCTTGCTCTTGAACCTTGCCGTCTCCGAAACCCAGAGCCCAGATGAAGTGAAGCGTTCCTCTAGGTGGCTCCATCGCTCTTTATTTTCCGACCCCATCCGCAGGTGCGGGCGACCAGGTGCGAGAAAAGAACGGTGGGCACTCTGCTAGCTGGTGTTTCCCAGCAGTGACTTTTCACCTTTCAACACCAATTTCCTTGTGTAGAAAATGTTAATAGCACCTGCTTTTTGGCGTTGTTATAGAGAGTATCATTTAGGGCACGGACAACGGGAATAGCCTGAATCAAATGATTTAAACAACAAGGGGTCCGTTTGGTTATCCAGCTTATAAATAGGCCATATATAGGGCAGCCTTCACTATTCATAGCCTAATTGGTCCCAGATGTTTTCTGTATTTCTTCCTTTTTATAGATAGAATTGGAGGGGAGGAATACACAAAAATAACATTAAAATACCGACACTTTCATCTCTTTGTTAATAATGTAAATCAAGATGTGAAAGTTTTCTGATCCCAGCCTCTAGAGGTGACCACTGCTTAGAATCTGAGGCATATTTTTCAGAGTTTTTTTTCCTACCCACCTGTTCTAGTTTGCTAGCTGGGGATGGTGGGGGGATTTATTAAGTTGTAAGTTTACAATTCTAAGGCTGTGAAAATGTTCCAATTAAAGCAAGTCTATAAAAATGTCCAATTAAGGCACTAACAAGAAGTTACCTATACTCAGAAAGGCCAAAGAAGTTCAAGGTTTCTCTCTAACTGGAAAGGCACATGGCGACATCTTTGTCTCCAGGCTTCTTGTTTCACAAAGCTCCCCCAGGGGCTTTTTCCTCCTTCCTCTGCAAAGGTCTCTGGCTGTGTGGGCCCTCCTGGTTCTTGCCAAAATGTTTCCTCTTTAAAGGATTCCAGTAAACTAATCAAGACCCACCTGGAATGGGTGGAGTCACAACTCCTTTAATCAAAGCTTAATACCCACAATTGAGTGTGTCATATCTCCATGGAAATAATCTAATTTACAGTGCTGATTAGGGATTAAAAGGAATGGCTGCCTCCGCAAGATGGATCAATATTAAGACCTGGTTTTTCTAGGACACACCACCTATTAAAAAATATCTATTAGTTTTACATATGGAGAGATATACAAATACCTTTTTACCAAAAAAAAAGTCATGCTGTATACATTGTTTTTCAGACCAGTTTGGATGTATCTACAGCAGAGGTTAAAAATTCACATGACTAAGGTGGTGACACAGTAAGTGTATGTTTTCTAGGAAATGCACCTGGAAGTGTTAAGTGTTACAGGAGCACGATGTATACAACCTACTCTCAAATGTCTAGATAATAGATAGACAGATAGATAAATAGGAAGAGTGATATAATAAATATCACAAAATGCTAAAAGTTTGTATGCTGGTTGGAAGCTGTAATGTACCCCCAGAAAAGGCTGTGTTCTTTTAATCCATTCTTGTGGACACAGACTTATTGTGGATGAGACTTTTTGATTATGTTGTTTCAAATGAGGTGTGATCCGGCCCATTAAGGTGTGATTTAATCCTTTACTGGAGTCTTTTATGAGAAGACAAAAGACAGAAAAGACATGAGAGCTTGGAGAGAGAGAGAAATGCCCCAAGAAGCAAGTTCTCCACATGAACTGAGACAAAGAGGCACTGAAGCCAGAACCTGAAGCCATCGAGACCTGGGAGAGAAGGACCAGAAGATGCCAGCCATGTGTCTTCCCGTGTGACAGAAGAACCCTGTATGCAGCAGCTCTTCCCCAGAGAAGGTATCTTCCTCTTCATGCCTTAATTTGGACCCATTTTCATGGCCTTAGAACTGTAAACGTGTAAACTACTAAATCCCAACCATTCCAGAACATTAACATTAACTAGTTCCATCCCCCTATCCTATATTATCAACAGCCCCTTCCAACATGAAAAATTTTAAATGGGCATAGCCCAAATACCCCTAAAGAGTGGGATAGAAAGATCAAAGCTGATGGTGGAGTGATACAGAGAGGATAGAGTTTAACAAATGAGTATGATTACTGAGACATTATATTGATATTTCTTTTACTTTCCAGTATCTTAGTGCAGCTAGAAGTAAAAACCTAAAGTTGTGGATTTGTAACCCATACAAAGCACTGAAATCTGTTCTACACCTAATTGGTTGCACTGTGCTTTGAAATTTTTTGCTTTTTTGTATATATGTTGTTTTCACAAAAACGAAAAAGTCAATTTTGATGATAAATGCACAGCTATATGACGATACTGTGAACCACTGATTGTACACTTTGGATGATTACATGGTATGTGAATACATAATATATATCAATTTTTTAAATGTACATGGAAAAATAAATAAATAAATCCTAACCATTGTAAAAGTCAACCCAGTTCTGATACATTGCATTCCGGCCACTTTAGCAAACTGAAATAATTCATAAATCTAGGTATCTGGGTGAGGGGGTATATTGGAGTTCGATGTATTGTTTTTGTGTTATTTTTGCAACTTTCCTGTAAGATTAAAGTTACACAAACATAATTTTTTTTTTTAATATTCACATGTCTAATCCATGTGACAGCAGATTAGTGGTGGCCAGGAGCCGGTGAGAGAGGGCAATGGGGAGTAAATACTTAATGAAAAAGTTTTGGAACTAGTTAGTAGCAATGGTTACACAACATTGAGAATGTAATTAATGCCACTTAATTATACTCTTTAAAGTGGTTAAATTGGTACAATTTTAGGTAATGTGTCTATTTTGCCACACTTGAAAAAGTGGAAAAACCTCCTATGCCCAAAGAGGACAGGCAGATAAGGCAAATGAGTGAAGAAAGTAGAGCAATAAGGAGAGATGAGGTCTGAGGAAAACGAAAAAACTCAGGCCAGGCTTCACCACTCAGCTCAGTCGAGTTGCACCATGGGAAGTGTGGGCTCAGTGTTATCAACTCTTAGGATTTCTCATGAAAAGACAGAAATCAGATTTTATGTGAAAAATTCTGTATTCATTTCCTAGAGCTGCTATAACAAAGTACCACAAACTGGAGCTTAACACAATGAAGTTTATTCTCTCACAATTATGAAGGCTAGAAGTCTGAAGTTCATCTCAGTGTCTGCTTGCAGAGAACCTAAATTGAGATTCTATTGTGTTCAGTGGCTGAACACAATTCTCTCACAATTCTGGAGGTGAAATCACGGTGTCAGTAAACCGAGAGGCTCTATGATAAAATCTTTCCTTGATTCTTCCAGCTTCTATCGGCATATAGATGGTATTTAAACTCTAGATGTTATATTAAACATATCCACAGGCCCTAATCATTTCATTCCTGGTTCCCAGGACATAGAGTTTGTGAGCCTGACATTCTGAAAGAGACAAGAATAAAATTTAAACACACACACATGCACACATCTACTCTAAGCATTTCTTATAGGACAGAATGGGAAAGACCAAAGACGCTCAATCTCATTGGTATTCAGAAAAATTCTAACTAAAATCACAATGGCATTTTATTTCACACCTAGCAGACTGGCGACAATTTTAGTTCCTCAATATCGGATTTTTAAAAATAGACTTTATTTTTAAAACAGTTTCAGATTTATGGGAAAATTACAAAGATAGTAGAGTGAGTTCCTACACCCAGGTCCCCTGTGCTGTTAACATCTTACATTAGTCTGGTACATTCGTTACAATCAATGAGCCATTATTGATACGTTATTATAACCAAAGCCCACACTTTATTCAGATTTCTTTACTTTTTACCTAAAGTCCCTTTTCTGTCCTAGGATTCCAGCCAGGATACCACATTACATTTAACTATTGCAGTGGACCAACTGGTGGCACCCCAAAAGGATTCATCCAGACCCTAAACCCCCAAACCTGTAAATATGACCTTACTTGGAAAAAGAGTCTTTGCAGAGGTAATTAAGTGACAGATCTTGAGATCAGGAGATTATCCTGGATTACCTGGGCCCTAAATTCAATGACAAGTGTCCTTATAGGAGACAGAAGAGAAGACACAGGCACCAAGGAGATGCCGTGTGAAGACAGAGGCGGAGGCTGGAGTGATGCCACCACAAGCCAAGGAATGCCTGGGGCCCAGAAGTTGGAAGAAGCAAGGAAAGATTTTCCCACAGAGCCTCTCGGTTTACTGACACCTTGATTTCACCTCCAGAATTGTGAGAGAATTTGTTTCTATTGTGTTCAGCCACTGGTCATTTATTATGGCAGCCCCAGGAAGCTCATACTACTGCCCTGCCTCCCGAGGCTCCTCTTGGCTGAGACAGTGTCTCAGACTTTCCTTATTTTTGACATCGGCAGTTCTGAGGAGTGCCGGCTGGGTGTATTGTGGGATCCCCCTCTACTAGAACTTTCCTGGTGGTTTTCTGAAGGTTAGACTGGGGTCACAGGTTTTGGAGAGGACGACCACAGAGGTCAAGTGGTCTCCCCGTCCTGACCACACCATGTGAGGGGACCTACCCGCAGCACAGTGCATGACGTCTCACGTTGTCCTTCGTCACTGAGTGCGGAGAGTGTTTGCAGGTTTCCTCACTGTAAAGTTACTCCCTTCTCCCCCTTTATGGAAGGAAGCCACTGTGGGCAGCCCACACTTAGCACTGGAGAGTTTTGCTCCACTCTTTGAGGAAGACGTAATTATGCAAATTATTTGGATTTTTTTTTTTCCTGGGAGACTTGTCTCTTCTCCCCCATTTATTTAGGAACTCAATTATTTACTTGGATCAGTATGAATTCTTGGAAGTTTACTTGATGCTTTTGGTTCATACTACTTTATTTTGGTGCCCAAATCATTTCAGCCTTGGCCATCGCCCACTCCTTCAGTTGATTCATTAGTCCTTCTGGCAACCCTGACCAGTATGGGTGTTGTTTCTCTCTCTCTCTCTCTCTCTCTCTTTTTCTCTGAACACTTTCATGTTATATCCCAAATGTAATCCATTTCCAGTATGGAACTTCCAAGAATTCATACTGATCCAAGTAAATACTTGAGTTCCTAAATAAATGGGGGAGAGGAGACAAGTCTCCCAGGAAAAAAAAAATTCCAAATAATTTGTGTAATCATGTCTTCCTCAAAGGGTGGAGCAAAACTCTCCAGTCCTAAGTGTGGGCTGCCCACAGTGGCTTCCCTCCATAAAGGGGGGAGAAGGGAGTAACTTTACAGTGAGGAAACCTGCAAACACTCTCCCCACTCAGTGACGAAGGACAACGTGAGACGTCATAAAATAAATATCCATACTCATATAAACAATTAATAAATAAATAGATGGGGGAGATGTGACAGTTCACTTTTTTAGCATAATCCCAATTTATAACTGTAGAAGGGAAACGGGGCATGAAAAATCACCATTAGGCAAACGCCACAGTAAAAATTGCTGCCAGCAATCTCCCCAGGGAGAAGCTAACAGTGGGCAACATTTTGAGGAGAAACGAGACTTGTATAGTCTCAAAGTGTCTCCCCAGCAATCTTTATTAACTACAAGGGGAAAGGCTGACTCTTCAGGGGAGAAGAGGAGAAGATACCCCCTTAACTGAGCAAACCAGGTGAATGGTTAACATCACCAGTTACAGGACATGCCCGCCCCATAAGCCTCCCCAGCATGCACTGGGAACAACATAACATCTTTTCTGTGGCATTTTGGGCAAAAATGAATAACTTTATTCCAGTCGTGAGAAAACAAACATCAGAGAAACCCTGCCATGAGCCGAGCTGAACCCAGCTGCCAGGTACCAGAGATCGCCAATTAAAACAACATCAAGCCAAAAAGGAAATAGCAGTGAAGCCTTTAATCGCTTGCTGCAATAGTATAAGCAAAGGGTTAGAAAAAGCACTGGTTCCACCCTCTGACTGCCCCCCTGCCTTCCCCCCCCCCATGGGTGTATCCCACTGGGCTTAGATGAAATGGACCCGAGCAGACCTGGGGTGTCTCACTGCAGAGGGAGCCCCCGGTAAAAGGCTCCTACAGTTTTACAGACTTGGGAACTGGGAATAGGGGTGGGTGAGGGGCAAAGAGTTGGAAAGTACTGAGAGTGGGGAAAAGGGTCTTTGAGTTCTCCTCCCTGCGCTGCACTCCCCAGTGAGGAGGGCTCTGGGGCGGTGGCACCTCAAGAAGGCCTCGGCCTAGGAATGCAGATCTGGGGGAGAGCAGACCCTCCTGGGGAGAGCAGACAGACGGCCTGAGTCCCCAGTGCAGCAACCCTCTGGGACTGGAGTGCGCTGGCCTTGCTCCAACTCTGTGTGGGGAGGGCTTTCCCGAGGGGCCTGCCCGGCAAACCTTTGTAACTGCTATGGTCAGGCCTGAAATAGCACACATAGGATTTGGGGCCAGAGCTAGACTCCTCAAACCCAAACTGAGAGACAGTCTAGAAAACTCTTCAAGAAGTGCCATGGTCATGAAAGACAAAGGAAAGACTGAGGAACTGTTTCACACCAGCCGAGACTAAGGAAAAATAACTAAATGCAATGTGGGATCCTGAATAGGGCCCCGGAACGGAAAATGGGCATTACAAAAAAAAAAAAAAAAACAACTGGTAAACTTCAAATAAGGTTATTAATAACAGGATCCAATGTCAGTGGCCTGGTTTTGACATTAGGGAGAGCAAGGTGAGGGATCTATGGGTCCTCTATGGACTATCTTTGCAACTTTTCTGTAAGACTAAAATTATCTGGAATTGCAGCTTCTGCCTTACTCTCTCTGGGGTCACCCATGCTGGAGGAAGCCAGCTGCCCTATCTTGAGGTCTCTATGGAGAGAACCGACGAAGGAGGAACTGAATCGTCCTGCTAAGAGCCGGTACCCACTTGCCAGCCGTATGCGTGCGCCCTCTTGGAAACTGGTTCTCCAGCCCCAGGATGGATGTTTACACCTGCGACATCTTTGGGGCCAGAATCCTCCAGCTGAATTCCTGCCCCCAAGAAACTGTGGGAGAGCGCAAGTGATTATTGCTTCGAGCTTATTGCACAGGAATATTTAGTACAGTTTCATTTCGGGTTTTTGAAAGTTTTATTGTTGTTTTCGTGGTTAATCGAGAAAATTTGCTGTTGCACGTAATGACCACCAGATGGCGCCTGGATCCCAAGGCTAGAAACTAAGAGGCTGCCAACGTAAACAAGTCTGTTCACTTGAGTTAGTTCACAAAATGCTAGCTATTCCGAGGCAAATATAATCGGGGAATTTTCTAGAGCTACACGAGTTGACTATAAGGTTCATTTGAAAGGAGAAAAAGCAAAGATGTCAGGGGGTGGGAAGAAAAGATAGGAGAGTAGCTCTATCAGATGTTAAAAGCAATACAAAACAACATGCTATTGGTACATCAGTAAACAGACAGGTCAATGGAAAGGACTATAAAATCTAGATTAGAAATCATTGCTTATAGAGGTATATTATATGCTCATAATTCAGTGAAGACCATTCAATGGGAAGAGGACAATCTCTGGGAAAACTGGATATCCATAGACAAAATAATGAAGCTGGACCCTTACCTTACATCATATACAAAAATTAACTCAAAACCAATCGAAGAGCTAAATATAATAGCAAAAACTCTTAGGAAACATAGGAGAAAATTTGCATAGCCTTGAATTTGGCGATGTGTTCTCAAATATGACACCAAAAGCACGGGCAACAAAAGAAAAATTAGATGTTGGACTTCATTAAAATGTAAAACTTTTGTGTATCAAAGGACACTATCAAGAGAGTGAGAAGACAACCCACAGAATGGGAGAAAATATTTGCTAATCATACCTCTGATAAGGGTTTAATATCCAGAATACATAAATAACTCTTACAACTCAACAACAAAAAGACAACCCAATTTTAAGTGGAAAGAGGACTTAAATAGACATTTCTCTAAAGGAGATGTACAAATAGCTAGTAACCACACGAAAAGATGTTCAACATGATTTGTCACTAGGGAAATGCAAACTTAAAACACAGTGAAATGGCACTTCACACCTTCTAAGATGACTATAAGAAAGAGAGAGAGAGAGAGAGAGAGAGAGAGAGAGAGAGAGAGAGAGAGAGAGGAAGGAAGGAAGGAAGAAAATAACAAGTGTTGGTGAAGATATAGTGAAATTGGAAGACCTGTGCATTGATGATGGAAAGGTAAAATGGTCCAGACGCTATAGAAAATAGTTTGGTGGTTTCTCAGAAAGTTAAACATAAAACTACCATACGACTCAGCAATTCCACTCCTAGTATAGTCACAAAATAGTTGAAAACAAAGACTCAGATACTTGTATACTAATGTTCTTAGCATCATTATGCCCAATAGCCAAAAGGTGGAGGCAACACAAGAGTCCAGCCATAGAAAATGGACAACGGATAGAGGTGAGGGATACAAACCCAGATGGCCTGAGTTCAAATTCGGGTCTCCTCACTTACTAGCTCCATGACCTTGATCAAGTAACTTAACCTCTCTGTGCTTCTATTTCCATACCCATAAACTGAGATACAGATAATGCCTACCTTGTAGGGCTTGTCAGGAGCATGATTGACTTAACAGAGGTAAAGCCATTAGACCAGGGCCATGCTACCTGGAGCTTTAATGGGGCCATGGGGCTAGGGAAGCTTCATCACAGACCCCAGCCCTTCATGCTGAATGGCCCTGCTGTGAAATCCAAGCATGGAAGAGGATGAACAGTTTTGCTGCTATAACAAGTTGCCATAGCCTCTGTGGCTTCCAACATTGCACATTTATTATCTTACAGTTCTGGAGGTGAGCAGTCTTACGTGGGCCTTACTGAGCTAGAATTAGGGTGTCTGCTGACAGTGTCCCATCTGGAGGCACTAGGAAAGAATCAATTTCTTTGTCTGTGCCAGCTTCTAGTAAGATGACATATTCACAAGTTCGAGGACTAGGAAATAGGTATCTTTTGAGGGGCCATTGTTCAATTTACCACAACCTCCAAGTGGTCTGATTTTATCCTAATGATTGTTTTATTTCTCCAAGTCTCGGGCCTAATCTGCACCTCTGGGTGCAGCCTGGAGTTAGGAGGCAATTCTCCCACTGCTACCTGGGACCTAGGTCTAGACAGAAGTCAGGGAAAGCTATTGGAGCTGCCATTTCGGGACCTCTGAACTGCACAAACCACCCCCATCCTACATCACGCCTTTGTGAAAATTAGGAAACATTGTCTCTCCCTTCCTCTGGGCAGCCTCAGCCCCACATTTGGTGTTGGGCTGGCGAGAAGAGCACAGGCAGCATTTCAGCCTCCCTGTGCTGTCTGGGCCAAGAACTTTGTGCAGTGCACAACCTATACAACCACACTTCAGGGCCTAGTCCCCCACCTCACCTTGATAAAAACCCACAGGGAACATGCCTCTGTCCAATTCTTCTTTTTCTCTACGTAATTTACATCTAGCACAAACTTCCTTGCTGCCTTGCACACTTCCTAGAACCCTGGAGCCTTCCAGATCTGAAATGGCTCAGTCCTGCTTCTTCAGAAACAGTGACCTGCTCAATCTGTCAGGCTTGGAGGACCCTGTGTGGGTCCAAGCCTTTCCCTAAGGAGCCTGGTCCCTGTGGCGTCGCCTGGAGCTGGTGGGAAACCCTTAGTGAGTGGACCAGGTCTTTACAAGAGCCCTGCAGGGGCTGAAAGAATTGCACCTATGCCCTTTGGCCAAGGGCAAGCAACTTTGGAGCCTGCAGAAGGTCAAAATACTGGAATGAGACTCCATGAGAAGATGGTGTAATCTGGAAGGGAAGGAGGCCCTGGAGAGCTTGGGGCTACTGGATTTTCCCACCTCGCCTGATTTCCGTGCTCCTGTGGAATTACTGCCATCTGCTTTAGGCCTTCAAAATGCAGAGTGCAATGAAAAAAACAAAAAAGAAGTGTTCTCGTTTGCTAGCTGCCAGAATGCAATATACCAGAAACGGAATGGCTTTTAAAAGGGGAATTTAATAAGTTGCTAGTTTACAGTTCTAATGCCGAGAAAATGTCCCAATTAAAACAAGTCTATAGAAATGTCCAATTTAAGGTATCCAGGGAAAGATACCTTGGTTCAAGAAGGCTGATGACATTCAATGTTTCTCTCTCAGCTGGAAGGGCACATGGCAAACATGGCAGCATCTGCTGGCTTTCTTGTGGCTCTGCCAAAAGGGACTCTTTCCAAAATGCTTCCTCTTTTAAAGGATTCCAGCAAGCAACTCCACCTTCAATGGGTGGAGACACACCTCCATGGAAATCATCTAATCAAAAGTTACCACCCACAGTTCAGTGGGTCACATCTTCATAGAAACAATCAAAATGCTCACACCCAGAAATATTGAATGAAGATCAAAGGGCATGGCTTTTCTGGGGTCCACCACAGATTCAGACCGGCACAAGAAGAATGAAAAAATATATAAAATTAAAATTAAACAAAACAAATAAAAAGAAAAGAAAAAGCAAACAAAAATAAAAAAATATATATATATAAAACAAAATGCAGAGCGTGGCCGTAGAGCTGAAAGCAGGGACTCGAACAGATGCTTGTGCATCGATATCCACTGCAGCGTCACAGCCAAAAGGTGGAAAACACTCAAGTGTCCATCAACAGATGACTGGACAAGCAAGATGTGGTCTGGCCATACAATAGAACCACATTCAGCTGCCAAAAGAAGTGAAGTTTTGCTACATATTGCAACATGGATGGACCTTGCAAGCATTACACTGAGCGAAAGAGGCCAGATACAAAAGAAAAATACTACATAATTCCACTCATACGAAATATCAGGAATTGGCAAATTCATAAAGACTGAAAGTGGATTACAGGTTAGCAGAGGTGGGGCAGAGGGAAATGGGGAGTTATTATTTTTTGAAATGATGAAAAATTTATGGAAATGGATGGTGGTGATGGTAGCACAGCATTGTGAGTGCAAGGAATATCTCTAAGTTGTACAATTAAAATGGAACATTTTGTGACATACGTATAATCTATATAATGTATATATTTGTAAATGCAGGGTCTGGGGCGTAGGGGGGAGATGAGGTGCTGGGCAGAAAGGCTGCCCCCATAGGGGGTGTCAGGCCC
>PVIY010053064.1:0-14863 GCA_004026745.1 Myrmecophaga tridactyla | reverse complement strand
TGTCTGCCGTTAAAGTGAGGGCATTGATTGGAAAGGAGTGGGACCCTGAAAAATGGGATGGTGACATATGGATTGATAATGATGTTGGGGGTGAGGTTGAAACCCTAGGGCATGCTGAGTCTTCTCTAGATAACCCTGTAATAGTCTGCCCTGAGGACATAGCCGCCCCACCTCCAGCCTGCCTTGAGGAATTGGCTACAAAAGAATCCCAAGCTGTCCTCATAATTTATTTTGAAAGATAAATGGTTTCTTTCAGATCAGTGAAAAGGTAAGCATGTTCATTCTCATCACTTCTTTTCAACACTATGCTAGAGCATTAACTCCTTTCATATTCAATAAGGAAAGAAAAATACATAAAAAGATTTCAGATTATAAAGGAAAAATAAAACTCTCTTTAGCAGTAGATAACTTGAGCATGTACTTAGAAGATGTCAGTAACCTATCAAAGAAAGAGCTACTAGAATTAACAACTGAGCTTAGCAAAATCGCAGGATATAAGGTCAATATACAAAAATAATTCTTTGTCAATCTACTAGCATTAAATATCTGTAAAAGGAAATAAAAAATACATTTCCATGTATAATAGAATCTGCAATTATGAAATAGTAAGGGATATACATAGCAAAATGTGCACAGAACCTATATACACTGAAAATGACAAAATATTGCTAAAAGAAATTAAAGTCCTACATACACACAAATATATACAATTTTCATGGATTGAGAAAGTAAATTATGATGCCATTTTCCCAAAAAGTTAGTATACAACAGTAATCAAAATAATCACAAGCATTCTTGAAGAAATAGACAAAGCAACTCTAAAATTCATATGGAAATGCAAACAACCTACAATGGCAAATGCAACATTGAAAATAAAAAAACAAAGTTGGAGCACTAATGCTATCTCTTACCATAAAGCTACAGTACACAGTATATATATATGTGTGTATATATATATATATATATATATATATATATATAGCCAGCTGTGATGGTTAGGTTCTGTTGTCAACTTGGCCAAGTGATGATGTCCAGTTGTCTGGTCAGGCAAGCACTGTCCTGACCATTTCTGCAAGGGTATTTCATAATTGATTGATAAACCAGAAAGCTGGTGTATGAAATCATCAGTCAGATGATTGCATCTGTGGCTGATTACATCTGTGATTAACTAACATGCATCTCTGACTAATGATCAGTTGAAGTCTTTTAAGGAAGAAGAACACTTTTACACTGCTTCTTCAGCTGGTGAGCCTCTCCTGGGGAGTTCGAACAAACCCTTCATTGGAGCTGCTAGCTTCAGAGACTGCTCTGTGGATTTTGAATTTATTCCCATAGTTGGTAAGACATCTTTGAAAATCTCATATTTACAGATATCTCCTGTTTGTTCTGTTTCTCTAGAGAACCCTGGCTCATACAGCTTGGTACTATGAGTGGTTCTTGAGAAACAGTATCTTAAAAATGTGTTTTTACAGTTGGTTTTCTACCCTGATTAGACTCAGAGGCACTAAAGACTGTTTCCAATAATCAAGATGGCAATGACAGTCCATGGGGTGAGCTGGCAAAAGTGATACTCAAAATATCACCATTAGATCCTGCTAATTATATGCTTATATAAACAAGGCTCTGGGTGAGATGGTTTTTGACAGCTTTACAAAGTTTTGTGGAATTAAGATATATAATGTTATTGGCTGGTTGTTGTTAGTACACTGGACACCGTGATGAGGGAAAGGGAGGAGCTTAATGCTTCAAATTTGCAACTTAAATGTCATATGAAACACGTAAAAGCTTCCATGTTTTCCCTGAAAGAAAACCATATTTCCTGTAGTCATAGACTTGAGATTTCTGAAAATCAGACATAAAGCCTCATTATCAAGTAGTAGATTTACAATGTAAACTAACGTCTCAACTTTGTAACATGTCGGGCTAAAGTAAGGGCTTTGATTGAAAAATCGTGGGATCCTGAAATGTGGGGGGACGATATGTGGCTTGATAATGGTGGTGAGATAGAATCCCTGGAATCTGCTGAGCCTTTGCTAGATAGCTCTATAATGGACTGCCCTGAGGAAAAAGCTTCCCAATCTCCAGCTTGCTATAAGGAGACAGCTTCCTGGACTCCAGTCAAACTAGAGGAGTCTGATGTCCAACCTCCACCACAGAGACTAACTCTTCAGTGCCTGCTATACCTGTAACCACCTTCCCTGGGGAAATAGCCCTCACTTTTCTGCCTGGAGCAACGAATCCTGTATCACTAGAAGAAATTGCAATGAAATGCCCTGAGGTAATTGGCTTGAAAGACACTTCTATTTTTTTCATGACCCACCCCCACCACCCCTATTTACGTCAACACCTGTGACTAGACTAAAGTCCCAACAGGTCTCAAAGGGGAGGTGCACTATACTCCAGAAGAACTGTGTGAATCCAACCTATATAGACAGAAATCAGGGGAACATGTGTGCGAATGGATATTAAAGGTGTAAAAAAGTGGTTGAAGGAATATAAAGTTGGATCAAGCTAACTTTATTGATATGGGCCCATGAAGCAGAGTTTCTGCATTCAATGTTGTAGCTCAATGGGTTAGAAAGGGCATTAAAACAGTTTGTTTGGATGTTGGCTGAAATATGGATCAAAGGTGGCAGACATCATCTGGGTTTGAAATGTCATAATTGTTCTGGTATAATGTAGATGAGGGGATCCAGAGACTTAGAGAGATTGGAATGTTGGAGTGGATTTGTCATGGAAAAACTGCTCATACAACTCAGGAATGTCCAGAGGACAGAACCTTGAGAAATAAATTTACGAGACTAGCTCCATCATCCCTGAAGAGCTCTGTGGTTACCCTTCTCTGTAGGTAATATATATTACTGTGAGAACTGCTGTCCCTGAGCTGGAATCCTTAAACAGAATGGGGATGATCAGATCCCGAGTTAGCAGACACCATATGGCAACAGTTAATCATCATAGACAAGGTGGGTGCGGTCACCATAATAGACAGCAGACTCAAAGCACAGTCAAAATAATCTGACTCACAGAGACTTGCAACGCTGACTAGTAGATCATGGGGTACGTAGAAGTAAAATAAATAGACAGTCTACTAAATTCTTGTTTGGGCTGTATAAGCAGAAGAATTCAGGTCTAGTGAACAGAAGTTTAATTTTAATTACAAAAACAGAGAGTCATGGCCTTTTAATCAATTCCCTGACTTGGGACAGTTTACAGACCCTTGAATGAGAGGAGGGCCAGGTACCCTTGAGAAAGAACCAGTTTACACTGCCGAACATTCACACTGTTAACCTCCCATCCTCCCCCAAGGAGTCCTATGGCCTCTTACTAAGGTGACTGTGCACTGTGGAGAAGGAAATGATTAGATATTTCATGGATTACTAGACATTGGCTCAGAAGTGGCACATTCCAGGAGACTCAAGACATTGGTATGGTCCACCAGTCAGAGTAGGATCTTATGGAGGACAGGTTACTGATGAAGTTTTAGCTCAGGTCCATCTCACAGTGGGTTCCGTGGGTCCCTAGACCCATTCTTTTGTCATTTCCCAGTTCCAGAATGCATAACTGGCATAGACATATTCAGAAAGTTGCAGAATCCCTACACTAATTCTCTGACTCATGGAATGAGGGCTAATATAGTAGGAAAGACCAAGTGGAAACCACTAGAACTGTACCTACCTAACAAAATAGTGAATCAGAAGCAATACCAGATTTCTGGAAGGATTGCAGAGATTAGCATCACTCTTAAGGATTTGAAGGTAGAGGGGTGGTGATTTCTACCGCATTCCCATTCAACTCTCCTAATTGGCCTGTGCAGAAAACGGATGGGTCTTGGGGGATGACAGTGAATTTTTGTAAATTAACCAGTTGGTGACTCCAATTGCAGCTGCTGTTCCAGATGTGGTATCATTGCTTGAGCAAATCAATACATTGCCTGGTACTTGCTATGCAGCTATTAATCTGGCAAATGCTTTTGTCTCAATATCTGTCAGTAAGAACCACCAGAAACAGTTTGCTTTCAGCTAGCAATGTCAGCAATATACTTTCACTGTACTATCTCAGGGGTGCATCAACTCTCCAGTTCTGTCATAATTTTGTCTACAGGGAACTTAATCATTTCTCCTCCCTGCCCCACCCCACAAGGCATCACACTGGTCCATTATATTGACGCTATCATGTTGATTGGACCCAGTGATCAAGAAGTAGCAGCTACCCTAGACTTATTGGTAAGGCATTTGCATGTCAGGGGATGGGAGATATATCTAACAAAACTAAAGATGCCTTCCATTTTAGTGAAATTTCTAGGTGTCCAGTGATGTAGGACATGTTTAGATATCCCTTCTAAAGTGAAGGATAAGCTATTGCATCTGACCCCAGCTGTGCCCAAAAATGAGGCACAAGGCCTAGTTGGCTACTTTGGAATTTAGAGACAACATGTTTTTCATTTGGGTTTGTTACTCTGGGCCATTTACCAAATGATCGGAAAAGCTGCTAGTTTTGAGTGGGAACTAGAATAAGAGGATGTTCTGCAACATGTCCAGGATGCTTTGCAAGTTGCTCTGCTACTTGGGCCGTATGGTCCAGTAGATTCAATGGTGCTGGAAGTCTCAGTAGCAAATAGGGGTGCTGTCTGAGCCTTTGGCAGGCTGCTATTTGAGAATCTCAACATAGACTCTTAGGATTTTGGAGCTGCAGATAATGACTCTTCTTTTGAGAAACAGCTTTTAGCCTACTACTGTGCCTTAGTAGAGACTGAATTCTTAACCATGGGCCACCAAGTTATGAGACTTGAGTTGCTTATCATGAGCTGGGGTGTTGTCTGACCCACCAAGCCATAAAACGGCACTCAATCATAAAATGGAAATGGTATATGAGATAGAGCTCCAGCAGTTTCTAAAGGCATGAGTGAGTTACATGAGGAAATCATCCAAATTCTCATGCCCCCCACTCTTGCACAATAAATTCTCTCTCTCAGACCAGCGCTGTGGCCTCTTGGGGAGTTCCTTACAGTCAATTGACTTAGGAAGAGAAAACTCAGTCCTGGTTTACAGATGGTACTGTGCAATAGGCAGGGACTACCCAGTAATGAACAGCTGCAGCACTGCAATTCCTTTTTGGGATGCCCATAAAGGACAATGGTGAGAGGAAATCTCCCAAGGGGTGGAACTTTGAGCAGTGCAACAGTTGTTCATTTTGCATAGAAGGAGAACTGGACAGAGGTGTGTTTGTATACTGACTCATAGGCTAATGGTTTGGCTGGATGGTCAGGGACTTGGAAGAAGCATGACTGGATAATTGGTGACAAAGACTTCTGAGAAAGTGGTATGTGAATAGACCTTTTTGAGTGGGCACAAACCATGAAGATATTTATGTCCCATTTGAATTCTCAACAGAGGTGACTTCAGCAGAGGAAGGTTTTAATAATCAAGTGGATAAGATGATCCATTCTGTGGATACGAGTCGTCCTCTTTCCTCAGCCACTCCTGCCATTGCCCAATGGGCTGATGAAGAAAGTGGTCTTGGTGGTAGGGATGGAGGTTATGCATGGGCTCAGCAACATGGACTTCCACTCACCAAAGCTGACCTGTCTCTGGCCACTGCTGAGTGCCCGATCTGCCAGCAGCAGAGACCCACACTCACTCCCTGATATGGCGCCATTCCCCAAGGTGATCAGCCTGCTGGCGGTGGTTTATTACCTTGGACGACTTCCATCATAGAATGGGAAGTGATTTTTTCTAACTGGAATAGATGCATAATCTGGTATGGGTTTGCCTTCCCAGTATACAATACTTCCACAAAAACTACTACCCATGGGCTTATGGAATGCGTTTTCCGCTGTCATGGTATTCTATACAGCATTGCTTCTGATCAAGAAAACAACTTCACAGCAAATGAAGTATGAGAATGGGCACATGCTCATGGAATTCTCTTGTCTTACCATGTTCCTCATCATCCAGAAGCAGCTCGGTTGATAGAATGGTGGAATGGCCTTTTGAAAACCCAATTACAGTGCCAACTAGGTGGCAATACCTTTCAGGGCAATGTCTCCAGGAGGCTATGTATGATCTGAATCAGAATCCACAGTATGGTGCTGTTTGTCTCATATCTGTGATTCGTGGTCCAGGAATGAAGGAATGGAAATGGAAATGACACCACTTACCATTACCACTAGTATCCACTAGGAAAATTTTTGCTTCCTGAAACCTTAAGCTCTGCTTGGTCTAAAGGTCTTAGTTCCAAACAGAGAAGTGCTCCTGCCAGGAAATACAACAATGATTCTGTTCTAGTTTGCTAGCTGCCAGGATGCAGTATACCAGAAACAGAATGGCTTTTAAAAAGGGGAATTTAATAAGTTGGTAGTTTACGGTTCTAAGGCTGAGATAGTGTCCCAATTGAAGCAAGTCTATAGAAATGTCTGATCTAAGGCATCCAGGAAAAGATACCTTGGTTCAAGAAGGCTGATGAAGTTCAGGGTTTCTTTCTCAAGTTTCAGAAGAGCACATGGCAAACACAGTCAGAGTTTCTCTCTCATCTGGAAAGGCACATGGTGAACACAGTCCAGGGTTCCTCTCTCATCTGGAAGGGCACATGACGAACATGGCATCATCTGCTAGCTTCTTCTCCTGGCTTCCTGTTTCATGAAGCTCCCCGGGAGGCATGTTTCTTCTTCATTTCCAAAGGTCGCTGGTTGATGGACTCTGTTTCTCCATGGCTATGTCATTCTGCTCTGCTTTCTCTGAATCTCTCTCATTCTCCAAAATGTTTCCTCTTTTATAGGACTTCAGAAACTCATCAAGACTCACCCAAATGGATGGAGGCATGACTCCAGCTAATCCAGTTTAACAACCACTGTTGATTAAATCTCGTCTCCAATTAGATGATCTAATTACTGTTTCAAATATACAGTGCTGAATAGAGATTAGAAGAAGTGGCTGCCGTTACAAAATGGGATTAGGATTAAAACATGGCTTTTCTAGGGTACATACATCATTTCAGACCAGCACAGATTCCATTGAACTGAAATTTAAGACTGCCACCTAGCCACTTTAGACTTCTTATGACACTGAATCTACAGGCATGAAAGGGGACTATTCTTCTATATGGGCTGATTGATTTTGACTATCAATATACTGAACAAATGAACCATCAACTTCACTCTAACTTAGATAAAAAATGCAAAACACACATTCATGTTATGTTTATTTATAATAGCCAAAAAACTAGATATGATTTGCAGGTCAGTGAAGGAATTGATAAACAGAAACATGTTTGCCTCAATTTCCTTGCAAAAAAAAAAAGAAAAAAGAGGAGCCCAGAAACCAGCCTTGACCAAGCAATAGTGATAAAGGAATGCAAAACAATTACCAATTGTTCGCATGCACAAAATCCCATATTTTCCTATAAAGCAGTGCCGACATTTTATGGTAGTTGTTAAATATCTTACACGTTTAGACACTGGATTCAAGGCAAAATAGTATCATACTCACTTCTTTATTGATAGTCTTTTCCAGTCTTTAGGTAGTGGGCTGTGTAGTAAATATATTTAATTAAATAAATGAATTTTTTTTGTGAAAAAAATGAATAAAAATACAGTGTAATCAGTATATATAGAAGAGAATTCATCAATATTCTCTATGTCAAAGACACAAGCCCTAACATTTTATATTTGAAGGCATATAGCTGTTGCTGGTACCAGCCACTTTTGCAATTGCTTCTTCCAACTTTCTGAAATACAGCAAATCTGGAATAGTTCTGCAATGTAGACTGTTATGGGTATATTCTGGGGACCATTATATCTTGTTTAGATGTACCATATTAATTACTGTTTTACATACATATGTGCAAACATATACACACAATCATAAACAAGTCTACACACAGATAGAAACACAATTTTTTACCACCTTTGCCTTCCCTAGAACTCGGGATAACAGAACTTGACACGGGAATTTTTTTTAATTGTTGCTATGGAAGTAAAACAGTTATCCCTGTCTAAAACATTCACTGACCAACCACAGGGATGACACTGTATTTATTTCAAATCAACACAGAAACTGTTATAAAAAAAAGCAGAAGTTCATGTACCATACAAAACTTGTCTGCACAAAAAGAATTGTCTGCAAAAAATATTTCATGTACATTCTGCCATGTGGTTTGGAATTCTTATCTTTAGACTGTACCTCTTCAGATAACTTTGAAAACTCATGGCATGGAAGATATCCTGTTAAAGAACATGCCTTCTGGCCCACTTATAGCAGAGACTGGAATGCTCAATGCTCTATTTCCCAGACTCCTTTCAAATGGGATTCTGAATATGGTTTAGCTTCTGCATGTTAGGTGAGTTTGTATGAGACTTCAATTTGAGAACTGAATGACATGGAGGGGGGGCAGGATGCAGGATGCCAATTTTTGCTGTTGTTAAATATGATGGAAGTGGCATCCATCTGCAGCTGGCAGCAAGTTACCACCTAATCATGGTGGTTTCTTTGTTGACACACAACCAGAAGCCTCTGTAAGTTTCTGCTCCAGCATTGTGGGTTCTAGAGTCAGCCTGGAAAATGTATCCTAGAATTCATTACACTTCTTCATATAAGTGTGAGTGGACAATTTTCTTCATAAAATAAATCCATTTTATTTGATGATACAGAGTAGATTTTGTCTTTTGTGACTGATATAATGAAGAAAATAATTCATTGTGTTAGGGAGGAATTTGAGAGGATACCCTTAGTTGCTGTAGGGCTCCCCCTATACTTACATCAGATATATAAAAGAGTTTGTATGAAGTTATAAAATAGAAGAGCCTATGCCTTCTATTTTATTCTATTCCTATCTTCCCTCCTTCTTTCTTTCCTTCCCTCCCTCTCCCCTCTTTCTCTCCCTTTGTAAACCATCTATGATAATGGAGTATCAGGTAATATATATGTAAACTGAGGCATGAGGTAGTACCCACAGAAGAATTACTATTATTAGTTTGAATCACCTATCAACCTCAAGGAGTATAAAGAAGATGGTTGTAGGGGATCTCCCAGAGCAAACAATCTCACATATGGGATTGAGTGTTTAGGCTTATTGAGGTCATTTCATAAATCACAACTATATACATATGAGTGGATAAAATCATCATGCAAGCTGGGATGATTAAGTTCACATGTCAACTATGTTAGGTTATGGTTTCCAGTCATTTAGCCAAGGAATGACCAAATTCATTCCTTGAGTGGTTCTCTGAGTGTATTTCATAGGATTTTCCTCTATAATCAGTTGTTTGCATCTATGACTGTTTGCATCTACAATAATAAAGGGGGTTGAACTCAGCAATGTGGGGTGTCTCTTCATCCAATCAGTTGGAAGTCTTAAAGCAAAACAGAGGCTATCAGATGTCAGAAAGAATAATTTCTGCCTCTACCTCAAACAGTGAGCTTCTCCTAGGTAATTTAACTCACCTTCATTAGTTTCCAACTTTCAGCCTACCATATGGAATTTGGGTTTGTCAATCTCCACATCCTCATGAGCCAATTCCTATAATAAATCTCATATATGTGTGTGTGTGTATATATATATATATATATAGTCTCTTAATATAGATATCCTGTTGTGGTTCTGTTTCTCTGGAGAATTCTGACTAAGAATTATCAGCAACTTAGACTACTTTCAGTTCAAATATTCAGGATTAATATTTGCAGCTACCTCATCTGTCCTGGGACATAATTATTCACCTTGATCCTGCCACTCACTCATGCTTTCAACCAAGTCAGTAGGAATTAAGACAGCAGATTGTAAATGTTTAACCTCGTAGTGTCTCAGACTCTGGGTCTATTGTTCTATGGTTCTGAAAAGGTGAGAAGAAGGAAGAGCAATAAAGTCAAACTTTTTCCTTTACTCTCAATTTCTTTTTCTAACTAGCCTTGAGAACCCATTAAACACTGTTGATAAGGACTTTAAAATCCAGATAAATTTATTTATAATCTGTAGCAAATTAGTATGATTTGTTTGTTTTCTCTTCTACTGAAAGTTTAAAGAAAACTACTGAAAAAAATATTGATCACAGGAAAAGCAATTATTGCCTAGTTCATAAGTTGACCTAAGTTTGGTCAGGTCTGAAATATATGTATCTCTACCTGATGGAGGTGAATGGATAATGGGGAGTATTATGAGAAGGCAGGAGGAGGGACATGGTTGGGAGTTATGCCTGTTTGAATCTGTTCTGTACCCCATAAAAGCCATGTCCTTTCATGCTCACTCAGTATTGCTGGGTGGGAAATTTTGGATCAGGTCCATGGAGATGTGACATACCCAGTTGTGGGTGGGAACTTTTGGTTAGATGTTTTCCATGGAGATATATCTCCACCCATGCAAGGTGTGTTGATTACTGGAGCCTGTTAAGAAGGAACCATTTTTGAAAAGCTTTAGCGCCCATGCAGCCAGAGACCTTTGGAGATACAGAAGAAACATAACCCAAGGGGAACTTCATGAAGTAAAAAGCTGGCAGAGAAAGCTAGCAGACTTCACCACATGCCCTTCCAGCTGGGAGAAACCCTGAACTTCACTGGCCTTTCCTGAGTGAAGGTAACCTTTTGTTGGTGCCTTAATTCAGACATTTTCATGGCCTTAGAACTGTAAATTTGCAACTTAACAAATTCCTCTTTTTAAGAGCCATTCTGTTTCTAGTATATTGCATTCTGGCAGCTTGGAAACTAGAACAGGAGGCATCTGAGAAGCAGAGTGGTTTTGCCTGCTATGAGTCATCTGTTATATGTTGTCGCTCTTCTTTCCTATTGAGGGTCCTTTTTCATTCAGAAAAAAATATGCATATGATAGTCTTGGGATTAAAAAAATGAAAATAAGAAAGAAGCACATGTATTAAATTTCAAAATGTTTTAAAACTTCCATATTTGAAAGCGAATTTTAAAAAAGATTCATCTCTTAGTACTTTAGAAATACTATAAAGTATTTTTCATGATTTTTTGAAATTATCAAACACTGATTTTGGACAGAACAGAGGACTATAATCTTAAGGGAGAGGAAATTACTTTTATAAGTAGGAGAATTTGAACAGAGGTCACTCTGTATAAAGCACATAGTATGAAAAGAAGACCAAGATGTTACAGAGAATACATGGAAGTCCGTGTCCAACTCCAAGATGACTTTGGGGGATTCACTCTTACACAGGTATCGAGAGTTACTATGTCCTTTATCCTCTCTCAGATTAAAAACAGGATGCTCTGGTATCAAACAAGAAGGCCAAAGCTAGGTTTCTCTTATTCTGATTTTAACTGGCAGAAGTAGTTAACTTGCTATTCAAAAGCTTAATGTGGTCTTGAATTTAGGTAGTCAGATGAGATTAGATATAGGCACAATTCCTGGAGCTTCTTTTTTAGAAAGAAGTTTGGGACTTTATAGGTTGGATAGATGATATAGGCCCTTAGAAGAATTTTTATTAATGTAGATAAAGTCAAATGTAGTCAATTCTGTAGTTAGTAAGAACTTTTGTTTCAAATTTATAAGTTAAAGATTGATTTCCTTACTAAAAATTCCTCAGACATTCTGCATTTCCTTTGCCTTTGTGTGAAGGAAAATAAATTTTTCAAGTAAGAGGAATATGGTCATCATTGTTGGAGATGTTTGAAAAAAACAAAACCTCATGCGTGGAAATGAGACATCTCTGTAAACTAGGAAACCTATGGCATCCTCTTAACCATATCATAATTTCTCTGAGAACACAGGATTTAGCTATCATCAAAGTAAATAGATACACGAAAGATCAAAATATTTATGTTAGCTCAAGTGGAGTTTTTCCACTGCATGGAGTAGTTTCGAGTTTGTCATAATTTACCTACATCTGATAGCCCACCTTAGTAGTGTCTTATAAATGAGGCAACCTGAATTTTAGTGAATTTCCCTAGGAGACATCAAATAAATGATCAGATAATAGGATTATTTTAGTAACTGCTAAAAATTGACAAGGATGTAGCATTTGAAATGAAAATGCTATGAACAGTCAGCATAATAGTAGATATTTTTAACATTTAACAATGTATTTATTGAAGAAACATTGATAGGTTCCTGCTTGAGATTCTTCCTTTAAAAAAGCATCTCTATTTTTTCAATAGGATTAACTCAATTAACCTTCATACTTAAAAAAAAATAGCAACAGGACACAATAAGTGAAATGGAAATAATGTGAATTCTGATAGACTTGAGCCTGAATCCTGGCTTCATGGTATTTCAGCTCTGTACCCTGGATATTCAGCTTTTTAGAAGTTCAGTTTCTTTTCAAGAAAATGGGGATAATAATACAAATGCAGCATGTTTTCAGTGAAAATTATGAGATAAACATGAATCGCTTAACATGTGATCAGACACAGAGACATTTTCTAACTCATAGAGGTCGTTGTCCTTGTATAAATTATCTAATCTAATGACCATTTTCTTAAGCACAACAGTCTCTTTAAAAGAACTGTTTTACAGAAATTAAAGACCAGTATGTAAAACACATTCATTCACTCCTCTTTTTTTGTCATATTCATATATAGAACAGTTTTTAAAAGTACAACTTTATGATTTCTTTTATATGAAGGACCCAAAATAATTAAATTCATAGAGACATGAAGAGAATAGTGGTTGCCAAGGGCCTGGGGAAGTAGGAATTGAGGGTATGGGATTTCCTTTTGGGGTAATGAAAACCTTTTGAAACTAGAGTGTGGTGATAACTATAGAGCATTGTTAATGCAGTCAATGCTACCATAGTGTATGCTTTAAAATAGTGGTCAATTTTATAAAAATTTTACTTCAATTTAAAAAATTTTAAAAACAACCTGTCTTCTTCACATTTGAGGAAGCTGAGGCCTATTAAACATTCTATTAATGTTTAAAAGAATGATCCTTAAGTTCTCATGAATAGTAAAATCACTGGTCTCTCAGTTCAGGGACATTTGCCCTGTTTTCAATCTGACATTCACCTCAAATAATCTGTTTTAATAAATGAGGTAAAAATAAACATCTTATGGAAAATAATCTCTATATTGCAGGCAAAATGAGAAACTGATTTTATATAATCCTAGAAGTTGTGATGTAACAATAAATGTATTAGTTAGGATTCTCTAGGAAACAGAAAAAACAGGAGATATCTGTAAATATAAGATTTTATAAAAGTGTCTCATGCAACTGTGAACATACATGAGTCCAAATTCTGTAGGGCAGGCTGTGAGCTGGCAATTCTGATGAAGGTTTTCAATGAATTCCCCAGGAAAGGCTGGCTGGCTGGAGCATGGAGAGGGAATCTCCTGACTTCTCCTGTAAAACCTTCAGTTGATTAGATTAAACGTCACTCATTGTGGAAGACACTCCCCTTGACCGACTGCAGATGTATTCAGCTGTATATGCAATCAAAGTGCATATAGTAAGCCAGCCCTTTGGTTTATTAACCAGCTATAAAATGTCCTTGCTGTGATGGTTTAGGCTAGCGCTTGCTTGACCGCAGAACTGGGCACTATCACCTGGCCAAGTTGACACTTGAACCTAACCATAACAATACATAAAGTGACTTTCTTTCATTTATATTTCATCACTATTATTGCCGTACTCAGGCATGGATTTTGAAGCCAAATCTTAGTGTCATGTTTGCATCTATGGGACTTGCGGCAAATATTTATTTCCTTGAACCTGTTTATTTGTAAAATGAGTTAAATAATACATGTCTTATAGGATCATTATGATAGCTGAATGATTTCTTTATGTATAATATAATTTTATTAGGCCCTTAAAAAGTTTTAGATATTGCTTTATTTATCATTGAGACATGTTACAGGGAAATAGCGAAATTACTATTGTTCATTTTCTAAAAAGTATATTATTTTCTAATACCCTCCAATACTCAGTGTGTTTACATTGCTTTCAGTACATATAGGAGAGCAATTCAGTTCATTATTCTGTACCTTTAATTGGGGAATTCTTTATCTTGAAAACTAAAGAATATGCTGACCATTGAAAAACTACAATGAATACCAACTTGTAGAGTGAGATGAAATTAAAAGTTAGTTTTACTTTTATTAAATTATTTTATTACTCAGTACTCCAAACAATCTTGAGGAAGCTTTTGTCAGAGTGATAATTTTTTATATATGGAAACTGAATCATAGAGAACTGAATAATCTAGCCAAGATCTTACAATTTTCAGGTGGTGCAGCCAGGATTCAAACCCAATGTGCCTGACTCCAGAGTGTGTTGTGCTGGTGACTACTGCATTCTGCTGCCTTTCCAATGAAAAATCAGCCACAATATAAAAATATACATTATGTAATTAAAACTTCTTAACATTGGTTCTGTACTACTGGAAATGATTGAATCTGACTTCTTTAATCTCTTCTTAAAATCTTTGTTTACCAGACATTTTCACCTTTGTTGGTGGTGTAATCTATTACCTGCAGAGTAGAGAACCCATTTTCTGAAGCATTTTCATTTTTTTTTGTTTGTTTATTTTGTTTTGTTTTTTGCAAAACATTGGGTGTTGGAATGAAATACAACAAGGTAACTCTTCAGCCTTTCATTTACTCTCCAAAAGGGAGAAGTATACCTGAGAAAAGCTTGCTGCCTGGAAGTCTCTGGAAGGGAAGAGGCAGGTTCTCAAGGGCCATTTAACTGATTACAAGATGCCCTTTGGCAAGCACACAGACTCTCAACCTTAAACATTTGTCTCTCATACACTCCAGAGATCATAGGGAGGGAATGATTCGGGGCCTGGGAGGAACCTAGAATGTTCATTTTGTGCAGGAAGCATTTCTTTGGAATTGAGCTGAATACTGAAATGAGGTTGGAAGTAGAATATAGTCTGTGTATATTGACTTTGATGATACTGTTAATAATTTAA
>PVIY010053063.1:0-14949 GCA_004026745.1 Myrmecophaga tridactyla | reverse complement strand
TGAACCATTTTGGAAAAAAGCTTTAGTGCTGACAAAGCCCACACAGCCAGAGATATTTGGAGATACAGAAAGGAAAAGCCCCTGAAGAAGCCTTATGAAATGAGGACAGAAAGCTAGCTGATGTCACCACGTGCCTTCCCAGCTGAGAGAGGAACCCTCAACATCATCAATCCTTTCTTTGGAGTTAAGGTAACTTTTTCTGGATGTCTTAATTTGTACATTTCTATAGCCTTAGAACTATAAACTTGCAACTTAATAAATTCCCTTTTAAAAAGCCGTTCCATTTCTCATATATTGTATTCTGGCAGCCTTAGCAAACTAAAACAACATCTGAAGAAAGCATAAAGTTGGCAGATATCTAAATATTACAAATCAATAAAGCATGGTTATATTTCTTGACCTAAATAATAGCATTTGCTTTTGGGCAGTTAATGTTTTTTGTTTGATTGTTTTTTAATTGTTCTGAGCAAATTATATTCTTTATTATCACAAAGAATTAGATTCAATGAATCAAATATTACATCTAAGAAAGAAAGTTTTTAAATGATTTAGATAAAACACATTGATTACTTAAAAAGATAATAATTGCATATACAAGAAATGTAATTTTGAGGTTTGTGGATCTACTAAAAACCCTTTGGATGTTAAAGGATTTTGAACTTTTAATATTTATGCAAAATTCTGAATATCTGTTCATGTCCATTTTTCTGTGGAGAGTGTTTCTAGATTTCATCCAATTCCCTAAGGGATATGGGATCCAAAAGAATATTGGAATCAAGTATGACTTGTACTAGGAAATGTAAAGGCCTTGGACAATAAAGGAATGGTGAAACCCCCAGGCTAAGGGCACAGACATAACAAAACTGAGGTGTATTTTGTCTGGAACATTATGTTTAGGATTGGAAATTAAAAAAATAAAATCCTAACAAGTTTAATAGTAAACTTAGGATAGTACACATAATGGAGTCATGGAAGTCATCTATGCAAGGGTATGGTGGGAAGGAAAATTATTTTTCTCAATCCTATGCAAGAGGAATGGAATGTGGAGACATGAATTTGAATTAATTACTGAGTTCTCTGCTGAAGGCAATAGGAACATGAAGGATGGTGGTTAAAAATGGTAATAGAAAGGAAGAAATAACTACTATAGGAAGAATTCAGAGACTGAAATTTGAATCAAAATTCAGAGATGGAGAGTTGAGTGCTGGCATATGGTAGAAAATGCTTAGAATTAATACAGAATACTAGTAGAATAAAAAATTAAATAGATTAAGAACCCAATGACAGTTTTTGTACATATTGGCAATGAGATACATTGCTTGGTTTCCAGTAGTCCAAAGCAAGTATAGCAGCAACACAAAAACAACCTAAAAGTTGAAGGACTATCCTAGAAGTAGACATACTCCCTAAGTCCAGGCTTTGTAGTACTTATTGGTTTGAAACTTGTTGGTAAGGAAAGTGATTAAATTCTTCCATTTTTCCATTATGTCTAACTTGAACAGTTGAGGTCTCCTTCCTACTCTGTATTCCTCTAATTATCAGGAAGATGTAGGTGTTAAGAAAGTAAATTTAAAAAGAAAATTGCCATGATAACAATTGAAAAAGAAATAGTAAGTACATGCTCCATAATTGTGCTACCTCTTTTCCATTCTGCATGTTAAAGTTGGAGATATACCTGTAAAGAAGGTGGCTGATACCAGCCATTGTAATGCAGTATTCGCATTTACCTTATCCAAATAATTATTTCTTCAAGGTGTTTTCCCATTATTTGCATATATGAGAAGCATTGAAAATTATTCTAAGCCTGGTTTGTGAATTTTTTCCTTGCTTAGAGAATGGCATTCTGAGGAGAAAGCAATTTTCTTGAAGTTTAAACCCTTCTGAATAACTATCTCCTTGCATCTCAAAAAAACACCAAGATCGTGTTGCAAGTTTCTTTACTTCCAAAAATGTTTTATTTTTATATAAAGATTGGCTTCTATCAAATTCATACAGACACAAAGTACAAAGACCTTGATGTTTTTCAATTACATTGATTCTAAAACAGCTCGGTGAGAACACTTTTCAGCATAACAACGATGCTCTGAATTCTATGCTAACAGTTTGCTTTTCTTTTTTGGGGAGTCTCATCATCACTGCTTGCTCACAAGGACTTAGAATAATACTACGAGTGAAAGTCAGAACAGAAATATCCTTGACTTATTCACAAGTGGCAATGAAATAATCTATTCACAGTGAGGAAGTCCAAGGAAAGGACAATAAATAGATGCCAGAGCAGGGGTTGCCTTTTGTCCTTCAAGGATCTTTCTGTTCTGAACTGCATGTCTTCACATAACAGAATTTGATAAAAGAAGAAAAGAGTTGTATGTTTGTATTTAAAACAGGTTGTCTAGTTTAAGAAAACAGAAGGCTAAGTTGTAATTTGTAAAGTTAAGAAAACTAAGTCTATATAGATATTAATATGTGCCAGTAATTTCATATTCAGTGTCTCTCTAAACAATTTATGTTTATGTAAAATGGGGATAAAACTAGGACCTATTTCCGGGTGGTGCAATGGTGGCTCAGTGGCAGAGTTCTTGCCTGCCATGCCAGAGACCTGGGTTCGCATTCCCGGAGCCTGCCCATGGGGGGATAAAAAAGGGCCTACTTCAGAGGGTTAATGTGATAATTAAGATAATGTTCTTAGAATCTTACTATGCCTGGCACATTGTAAATGCTCAATAGTGTTACTTATTGGTTTCCTTTTATTATAGTTTAATATTTTAAACATTTTATTTGGAAAATATTTCAACCTGCAAACACTCATCTTTTTTTACAGATTCACGTAATGTTAACATTTTACTCCTTTTGAGTAAGTTGAATAAACTATAACTTTTTTCTCTCATATACCCATGTATCTCATAAAAACAGGGATATTATCTTATATAACCACAGGATAGTTATAAACTATAGTACATTTAATATTGATCCAATATTTTAATCTAATCTAGTGTCTTTATTTCATTTTTTACTTTAATAATTCTCCTCTTTTATAGCATATTTTTTTACACCAGGGAAGAATCTAGGCATTGTATTAAGTTGTCATGTCTACTTAGTATTTTTAAACGTATAACATTGCCACAGTCTTTCTTTCAGTGTTGAAACATTGATGTTTTAGAAGAACACTGTTATCTCTTTCTTATATCTAATAAAATATAATAAACTGTGTTATCCTGTTGTTTCCAAATGACTAGATTCATATTATACATTTTTAGCTGTCATAAACATATGGTGATGTTTCCTAAGAAAACCACGTCTGAAAGCACACGGTGTTCATCTGCCCCGTTAGTGATATTAATTCTGAATTCCCAGGCAAGATGATATCTGATTGTGCCACTGTATAATATGCTGTTTTTCCCTTTGTAACTGTAATACACAATCTGTGAGTAGCATTTTAAGATGTGCAAAATATTCTGTTGCTCATCAAAATTTCCGTTTAAACTTATCGTACGTCAGTGATCCTGACTTGATAGGCCTTGACTATGACAGTTACAAAATGATAAATTTCCAATTCCAGTACCTGTTCTACCTTTCCTAGCTAGAACTTGCCATTCTATTGTAAGCAAGAGTCCCTCCTCCTATGTATGTACGTATGCTAAATGTTTTTTTACTTCTTTATTAACTGGTTTTATGGAATATTGGGTCCCTATTCTTCAATTGTCTTAAATTCATTATAATACATAATTAGTTTGGTGCACAGATTATCTCAGATAATCCCAGTAGGCCAAAAATTTGAGCTACTACCTTTGTCCTTGTGACACATGCCATCATTTTATTTTATTTTTTTGAGAGAGAGTCATAAAATAAAAGTAAATTGGACGGACCATATAATTAATAGTTCATACCCTGATCCTTCTGAGAGTAAAGGAGGGCTGGTAAAATATTTTTAAAAATATTTATATCATTTTAATATTTAGTGACCCCCAATTTTTTAAAATCAATAGACATAAAATAAATCTTTCAGCAACTATTTTTGAAAATGTATTTCTAAAATATCAAAATAGCATAAATCCTGACATTGTAGCAAATGAAAAAAATCTTTAAATTGATTATTTGAACATTAAAATAATATAAGCAGTATATTTACATACTTTATTATTTCTATAGAAGATGGTTTAACCTGATATTTTTATTTTATATTTGACAAAAATTACTTGCATCGTTCTTATGGCATCACATGGTTAATAAATTTGGATTTGTTTGCACCTTCATTTGACCCCTTTCTGTACACCACAGTGTACATAAATAAGCAAGAAAACAGTCTCTTCAGTGAGCTCTGAGCAAATTTTAATTATAATTATTTTTATTGAAATATATAATTCTTTTGCTGAAATGTACAATTCTTTATATTGAAATGTATATGCTCTTACTGAAATGTGTAAATCATATGATCAAAATATTTCACATGTATTTTCTTTGTCCTCATCTAGAGTAACTTTCCTGAAGGACAAAACTCTTGAAATATATCATCACTACCTATGGTTCTTTGAGCATTTTACTAAGGGCAGATGCTTCAAAGTAAAATAGTTCTCTATTTCATTCCATTTTTGTGCAGAACATAAAGGAAATAGTCCAAAGCCTGCTGAAGAAATTGAACTGTGATTTGCTTAGTTCCTCCCTTGGTTTTGCTGAACATTGGCTGTAAAGAAAATATACTTGAATATTATTTAGTATGAATTTAATACATATCAAGTAGTAATAATTATATATAAAGCAATTCATCAAAATGAATTCTTGATAGTTAGTCTACCTGATTCCAGACCTCTATACTCTGTTTCGCATATATGCCTTTATGAGATTAGCATAGTTTAGCAGATGTTTGCAATATTAGGTGTTATTAATTTCTCGGGGTCATCTTAGGTATTAATCAGGTCTTAGACCATCTGAATAGCATGTATCAACAGTCATTCTTTCCAGTTCAGAATCAGTCTTATCTGGATGTTACTTGGGGAATTTAAATATTCACATATCTAAGAGAAAAAAATGCCCACAAAGAAAGCACACTTACTCAAGGATGGCAAGAAAGAGAAAATAGCATTTATGGAGGACATATTATGAGACAGAGACCATACTAAATGCTGGTACTAGTAGATGAAAATAGGTATTTAAAATTCTTGGGAATTAGGCAGTGCGATGGTGGCTTAGTGGCAGAATCTCACCTGCCATGCCAGAGACCCAGGTTCGATTCCTTGGTGCCTGCACATGCAAAAAAAAATAATTCTTGGGAATCAGGTACAGAATGAAAAAAGATCACTGAATGTAGACATAATAAGAGGTTAATCAATTTAATTGAGAAGTATAAAATGATTTAATTAAACATAATCCAGTATATAAATAAAAATATTCAAGAACAAAAATGTCTTTGGGGGTATCTTTAGAAGATTATGGGTGGACCTTATAACTGATATTATTTTTCTCTTTGGGAGAATACACTAAAGGCTGCTATTACATCCATCAAATCAACCATATATTCTATCCTTATTATAGGTGCTATTGAGATTTGATAAACTGCTATGATAGCTATCATTAGAAGAATAAAAATTACCTGTTGCTAGAAGGCAAGCAGTATTTATGCTGTAGCTTTATTTTTTATTTTACCATTTCCTAAATATTTTTGTAGGTATTTGAATGGAATGATATTAGATAGGACAAGGTTATTCTATGATGGCATTGAGGCAGCAAGACTCTTTAAATTTCATTCCCTCAAATGGTAGGTAATATAATAGTCTAGAAATATAAACAGTAGTTTATCGGACAGGGTAGTTTTGGGTATCAAAACTGCTGAGAACAATTAAACATTGATAACATGAAAACTCATGTAGTTAAAAGCATGAGAGAGCTGCAGAAGCAATTGGAGCTATGAGGACAAATATTTACAAGAATGTATAGCCATGACAGTGAGAATATAATTTTTAGGTTTGTTTGTATGTTTTTTCTACTTAGGAGCATTTAATAATTTGCGGTATAGCTAAGAAGCTGAAATAAAGATCTGTGCTAGAGAAAGGCCTACTTCTGGGAGGAAATGTGGTCTCTGGGAGTTTTAGTGGTCTCTCAATACTGGAATAACAAAAATTGCAAACTTTAGTTTCTTTATACACATGGCTTCTATGCCCCTAACAATATCTGCTGAAGTCAGACGCTATCTGTGTGCAAGGAAGGTTGCAAAATTAGGCCAAAAGCATATGAGGAGCAGAGAAAATTTTTCCCACGTTAAGGAGATGCAGTTCTATCAGGGAAGTGTTTACATTAAAGAGAAGGGCCAAGCCTTAGGAAAAAGGTAGACTAGGGGTAGGTTAATCGTTTAAAATACCTCAATGAAAGCTTTATTTCAGCACCATTCCTTATTAGATTAAGGTGATCAACTCCCCACTCTATTAGTATAGCACAAACAGGTAAACTGTCTCTCATTGATGATAACATTTTCAAACCTTTACGTGTGATTTTATAGTGTTTCTGGAAAACAATTTTAAAAATATAAGAACTATCAAGAGAAAAGTCCATATGACTAGAAAATGATGATTAAAATACAGACCATAGAAATAGATACACAGGTAATCTAGATATTGAGGCTGACAAGAATATTAAATAATTATGATTAATATATTCAAGGAAATAGAGAAAATTATAGCCAGAATAGATGAAAACATGAAAAATTTTGATTTAGTATAGGAATCTATGATAAATAATGCATAAACTTACAAATGAAGAAATACAATAAAATAATGACTGAGTCCATGAGATTAACAGTATATTAAATAAAGTAAAATACAGAAATAGGAAGTTATATGATAGAAAACAGAAAACATTCCAACTGTATTATAAAGGGTAAAAGAATGAAAAATCCAGAAAAAAGAAACCTACATTCCAACATAATTAATAACTTAAGTTCCAAAAAAAGAGAGAAGAAAAGAATAGAAATAATGTAGTGGCCAATAATTGTTCTAAACAAAACAAAACAAAACAAAACAAAACAACTCTATCCACATATGTAGGAAACTATTAATCCCCCAGCAGGATTAAAATAAGGAAACCATACCTAAACTCACCATTTTATAACAATTACAACAGAAATCAAAAGCAAAATATTAAAAGAAGACAATGGAAAGAGAGAGCAGCAATAATACTGACAAATGGTGTTTTTAAAAAACTAAAATAAAAATTAAAACAAAGGAAATCAAACAAAGAAAAAAATCAGCTTAGAATTCTATAGGCAGAAAAAGTTACTCAAATTTGAAGAGGAAAAAACATTTTCAGATAAGCAAAAACTGCAAGTTTTATTGCCAGCAGATCACTTTCAAAAAAGGGAGTTATTCAGACGTTAAAAAAAATCAAAATATCCCAGACCAAAACTTGGAAATTCAGGAAGGAATAAAGAACAATTTAGATTTTCATAAATACAGCAATGTTGGTTGTATAAAGCAACAGTTATGTATTGTGGGTTTTAAAATATGTGCAGAATTAAAATACACAACAATAATGCAAAGGATGGAAGGATTAAATATAGTTAAAGTGTTCCAAGTGTAATAGAAATGAAGTTCTAAGATGAAAATAATGATTTGTATTATATAAGTTCAACGTAGTGTGTAGGAATCTCTAGGATGATCACCATGAAACTATTTCTAGAATATATTACAAAAGGGAAATGAAATAATAAAATATTTGTGTAAAGGAAAGCATTTAGGAAGGAAGAAATCATCATTATTTTTAGTTAATGATATGCACATTAAAATAAAAAAATCTGTAAAATAAACTAGTAGAATTAATACATAATTGCTGCTTTCATAATCAACATATCAAAATAAACTGCATTTCAGTACCCAGCAAAAAAATCTTTGAAAATAAAATTTGAAAAAATTGATAACATCTGCATTAGTATAAAAGTATCAGGCAGCTCTGATTAAATCCAATGAGAATTTTGCAGGATCTCCACACTGAACAACTACAAAATGTTAATGAGATAAATTTAAAAAACTAAATAGGAAGGATAGACCATGTTAATGTATAGAAGATAATTTTCCTCAGATTGATATATTGCTTCAATTCCATTTGAATTTAAAAATTTACAAATTGTATTTGTGGATGTGAGTGTGTGTGTGTGTAAAATTCTAATCTGATTCTAAATATTATTCAGAAGTACAAAAGGCCAAGGAGGAAATGTTGAAACATTTACACTCCCAATACCAATTCTTTATATTATAAAGGTATAAAAGTTAATACTGTGGTATTTGTGTAAGATGAGACAAATATACTAATTAAACAAATATTTTTTAAAAGTTCAGAAACATAACCATATAGGGTCACCTGATTTATGAAACAAGCACCACTATTATTCAGTGAGTAAACTATTTTAACGAATATTGCTCCATCAATAAGATGTCTATATACATAAAACATTAAAAGAATGTTGATTCTGTCACTCCGAAACAACTTCCTGATGGTTTGTAAACACAAATGTGAAAACTGAAAATAATGATTTTAGAAGAAAATAAACTTTCTCCATGACATTAGGATAAGAAAATTACTCATTAAAAGAAAAATAAAAAGCATTAACCATAGAAAAGAGCACAATTGATAAAATAGTGAATATTAAAGTGAAACAGTTCTGTTTAGCAGAGGATATCAATATGAAAATGAAAATAAATGCTAAAAATGCAAGAATATATTTGATATATACCTCTTATGTATATCACACATGTATTTTTCAAATTACTGATACACAGACTATATAAAAATTCCCATAAATGTATTAGAAAATGGCAGACAACCCAACAGAAGAAAGAGAAAAAATACAATCAAACACTTAAAAACTTTTAATTTTGAAATAATTCTAGACATTGAAAAGTTGCAAAAAATAGTACAGAGAGTTCCCATATACCCATCATACAGCTTCAAACCAATTTTCACATTTGTGGTAGATCTAGATGCAGCAATTTTTACTGTGGTGTTCTAATAGTTATTTTCTGTTCTATCCTTTCTTCTACATATGCTGTTTGAGATGTCCTTTCTGTTTCATTAATTACTTATTCAATTATTTTTTTGTATCAGAAGAGACTCATAGACGTTTATTTTATTCTATGGGTCATATTTCAGTGCTACCATTATTTGTTTTATTGTCCAAATTGTTCAGATTTGGACATTGGGGCCTCTTTCAGGTTGGGTCCTGTTCTCTTTCTACATGTTCCCATCCTTTTTGAACACTTCCTTACTTTCTGTCTCCACAGCATGCTCCAGGCTCATCTTACATTTCCCTGCTCAGCTCTGGAATCAACCTCTTCTTCCAGGAGTACTAACTGGTTCCTTTTATTGAAAGATGGTATTTAGAAATGAAGATCTCAATGATAAGTTTTGTCATTGAAACTGGGGTGCCACTTTTTCTAAACACTCAGTCTAAACATATATACACATTGTATATACTAACCACATATACATACACAACTCTAACTCTGTATTACCAATCTGTGTGTGTGAGTGTGTATAAAACAGTAAGTTTATATTGTGGCCTCTGACTACAGTTTAACATCAAAGTGTTCATTTTATCCTCCCCTTGTGTTAGTCATGACTTCTTTTTCCAACAATTAGAATCCTGGTTCATATTATCTATAGCATATTTACTTCTTTGTGCAACCTTAATATATAAAGGAGTTTCAGAAATGTTGACCCATCCTCTGTGAGTAGAAAATTTTCTGCCTGTAATACAATTATATTGCAATACAATATAATTTGTATATTGTATTGTCTTTAGTCTTATATTACCCATTCAAAATATCGGATACGGTTTTCCAAGAAAAGTTAGCTTCTTTCCCACCCCATTCAGGAAGATTATATCGTTCAATTGTTCCTGATCTTAGAGGAGAAGCTTCAGTCATTCTCCATTGAGTATGATATTAGCTGTGGGTTAGATGATCATTTGGTTTTTCCTCTTGAATTTGTTGATGTGATGTGTTACATTAGTTGATTTTTGTGTGTTGAACTATCCTTGCATACCTGGGAGAAAATCCAGTTGACCACAGTGTGTAATTCTTTAAATGTGCTGATGAATTTGATTTACAAATATTTTGTTGAGGATTTTTACATCAATGTTCATCAAATAGATTGGCAGGTAAAAGATTCTTTTAGTATCTTTGCCTGGATTTGGTATTAGTTTGATGTTGGCTTCATAGAATGAGCTCCATAGTTTTCCCTCCTAGTCAATTTTCTTTAAGAGTTTGGGCAGAATTGGTCAATAATCACTTTCTTACGTGATTGTTAGAATTCACATGTGAAGTCTCTGGTCCTGGACTTTTCTTTTTTTGGGTGTTTTTTTGATGACTGAGTCAGTCCCTTCTGATTGTTTTTTTTAGGTTGTCTGCTTCTTCTGGAGTCAGTGTTAATTGTTCATGCTTTATGAGGAAGTTGTTGATTTCATCAAGGTTGTCTAATTTGTTAGCATATAGTTGTTCATAGTACCTCCTCGTTATCTCCTTTATTTCTGCAAGATCAGTAGTTATGATCATCCCTCCCATTTCTGATTTTGTTTACATCTGCTCTTTTTCTTTCTTTTTCAGGCTACCTAAGGGTCCATCAATTTTATTGACTTTCTCAAAGAATCTACTTCTGGGTTTATTGATTCTTCCTGCTGTTTTCATGTTCTCACTATCATTTTTTTTCTGCTATAATCTTTGTTATTTATTTATAGTTTGGGGTTAGCTTGCTGCTATTCTTCTAGTCCTCCAGATGATCAGTTAATTCCTCGGTTTTTGTGCTATCTTTTTATTTTAATATAGATGTTTAGGGCAATGAATTTTCCTCTCTGCAATGCCTCTGCTGCATCCTATAAATTTTGATATGTTGTGTTCTCATTTTCATTTGCCTCCAGATATTTACTTATCTTTCTTTTAATTTCTTCCTTGAGCCACTAATTGTTTAAGCATATGTTGTTTAGCCTCCATATATTTATGAACATTCCAGCCTTCCACCTGTTATTAATTTCCAGCTTCTTTACATTATGATCTAGAAAGTGCTTTGTGTAATTGTGATCTTTTAAATTTATTGAGACATCCTTTGTGCCCAACCTATGGTCTAGCCTGGAGAATGATGCTTGAGCACTTGAGAATAATGTGTATCCATTCTCACTTTGTTGGGTGCAATGTTCTGTAAATGTCTTTTAAGTCTAGTTCATTTATTGTCTTATTCAAGATCTCTGTTTCCTTATTAATCTTCTATCTAGATGTTCTGTCCTTTGACGAGAATGGTGTGCTGAACTCTCCAATTATTATTGTAAAAGTGTCTACTTCTCCCTTCAGTGTTAGAAGAGTTTGCCTTATGGATTTTGGAGCACTCTTTTGGCTCAGAGCATAGATACTTACAATTGTTATGTCTTCCTGATGAATTGTCCCTTTTATTAATACACAGTGTCCTTCTTTGTCTCTTTTAATTGTTTTACATTTGAAGTCTAATTTGTCTGATATTATTATAGCTACCCCCACTCTTTTCTGGTTGTTGTCTTCATGGAATATCTTTTTCAAATCTTTCACTTTCAACCTGTATTTGTCCTTTAGTCTTAAGTGAGTTTCTTACTGACAGCTTATGGATACATCCTGTTTTGTTTTTTTTTAACCTGTTCTGCAATGATCGTTTATTGTTATTACCATAAAACCTGTACTTTCTTCAGCCATTTCTCTTTTAGATTTTATCTGTCATATCTTATTTTTTCTCTTTTAACTTTATCAGGTACCCTTCCTGAAAATCTTCATTTCTTCTTCAAACCTATCTCTCCTATCTTTTCCTATTTGCCTTTAGTGCTCCCTTTTTTATTTCTTGTAGAGCAGGTCTCTTGTTCATGAACTCTCTCAATGTCTGTCTGTAAATATTTTAAATTCTCCCTCATTTTTGAAGGACAGTTTTGCTCTATATAGAATTCTTGGTAGGCGGTTTTTCTTTTTAGTATCTTAAATATATCACCCCACTGCTTTCTCATTTCCATGGTTTCTGATGAGAGATCTGCACTTTGTCTTATCGAGCTTCCCTTTTATATGATGGATCACCCTTCTGTTTGCCTCTTTCTGATTTAAGATTCTTCGACATTAGACAATCTTATTAATAAAGTACATTTGGAGTATGCCTCACTTCTTGGACCTATAGTTTTATGTCTTTCATAACAGTTGGGAAATTCATTATTTCCTCCATTATTCTTTCTGTCCCTTTTCCCTTCTTTTCTTTTTTTGGGACACACATAACATGTATGTTTATGTGCTTCATGTTGCTATTCATTTCCATGAGACCCTGGTCAAATTTTTCTAGTCATTCCATATCTGTTCTTTTATGTACTGTGAACATTCCAGCCTTCCACCTGTTATTAATTTCCAGCTTCTTTACATTATGATCTAGAAAGTGCTTTGTGTAATTGTGATCTTTTAAATTTATTGAGACATCCTTTGTGCCCAACCTATGGTCTAGCCTGGAGTTATAGTTGTACTGTGTTATAGTTCACTAATGCTTTCTTCTGTCTCTTAAGATCTGCTATAGTATGTCTCCATTTCGTTTTTTCATCTCTTCTATTATGCCTTTCATTACCAAAAGTTCTTCAAATTTACAAGCTTCCAAGTTTTGCTGTATGAATACCCTGTGTCGTCTTCATATTCTTCATGTGTTTTTCCATATTTTCCTTCAATTCGGTGAATTGATTTAGAAGATCTGTTTTGACATCATTAATTAGTTGTCTCAATTCCTGCATCTCAGTTGAGCTGTTAGTTTGTTCCTTTGGTTGGGCCATATCTTCGTTCTTGATGGTGTGAGTCACGATTTTTTGCTGGTATTAAAGCATTTGATTTTCTTGCTTAGTTTATTCTAGAGGTCTTTTATCTATTTTGCCTAAGGTTTTCCTGTTGTTTGAATTTGTTCTCTATCTTTTCATCTCTCTCACCTGCCAGTTGTCAGATTGGCCCTGTCCCCCAGTCTCCCCAACAACCAGGCACCTCCAACAGCCTGCTTCCGGGGTGTGAGTAGGCTCTGGGTACCATAGAAAGTCTTTATTGGGTAAAACAAGTCTGCTGCCACCCAGTGGTGCTCCGTTTTCCCCTTGGAGTTTTTTATTAGGTCACTGCTTCAACAGTTGGGTTGTCCATTTTTCTCAGCTAAAATATGAGCAGGTTCTTGTGCAGTGTGTCTAGACTGCTCCAGTCAGCCTGAAATAATTGTCTGGGTAGTCTCCGAAGAAGCCCTTCAATTCTCTTGCACATTCTATTCTTCACCACAGATGGTACTGTTCAGTAACCTAGCAGTCCTCAGAACTGTGTGCCTCTGGAGCACGTGATGCACCTCAGTAGACCAGGCTAACTGCAGAGTTCCTGTTCCCTCTCTGCCAACCAATATCTGGCTCAACATGGGTCTGGTCCCACATTTTATTTATGGCAGGGTACACCACCATCTGTGTCACTCTTTAGACTTCACCCAGCAGGGATCAGGTCTCTTGCTGCTATTTCTCTCACAGGTGGGGGGAGGACTTTGAGACCCAAGCTTGGAAACACAGCTTCTGTCCATGTTTTCTTGGACTCTGTCTCTCATTTACCTGGACTTTGAAATGCTCTCCCCTGCCCCCAGGTCTCCAAAAGGTAAGGGTCAGTCCCACTGCTGTGAGAGAATATGTATTCTCTGTTCCCATTGGGAGGGGTCCCTGCTGCTTTTTCTCTGTTTCTCCCATGTTGTGAGACCACATGAGGGGAAGGGGAGAGGACTGGCCAATCTGGGATAGAAATTTCCTATCTAATAATCTTCTACTTCTTCAATTCAGTATTTGTAGGGTCCCTTTCCAGTCCATGTTCTCCTCCAGATTTCTGAACAATTCAGAATTGTTATTTTTTAAATGCTGGGTCTCCTAGGAGAGATTTTCAATAGCTGTTTATGTCACCATGTTGGTGACATCACTCTGTTGACATTACTTGTTAGCCTCTAGTGTATTAGGACAGCTGTGATACACCTTCTACAGAAATGGTCTGCCCAGAAGATGCCTTTTCATCTCCACTCCATGCCAACCACCTGCACTGGCTGCATCTGGAGAACATTTGGTACAGCCTGGCCATGGCGGGGTCATCGCAAGCACAGACACTACTACTGCCAAGGCTCAGCCCCATCTCTGTGCAGTAACAACAGGGCCTCCTCCCATACCTTTCCAGTTCCCTCATAGCAGGCCCAACCCAGTGTCTGAACCTCTGCTCCCAAGTGTCCAACCAAGTCACACATTTTCTATTAATTTTGACAAAAGTGTGGAATCATGTATTCACCATCACAGCCTTGGTAAAGAGTTTCATACACCTCAAATGGCTTGGCTTTGCCCCTTTGTGATCAAGTTAGGGAAAAAAATGCATCTACTATTTCTGCATTTTGTTGCATGAACCGCTTGTTCATTTCATTCTTTTCCTGAATGGTATTCCATTGTATGGCTGTGCCAAAGTTTTGCTTATCATCCCATCTATTGAAGGATATGTGAGTTGTTTCCCATTTTGTTTTATGATTTTGAATATAGCATCTTAAGCGTATATATATATATATATATATATATATATATATATATATATATATATATATATACTCATGTGCAAAAATAATTTTTTATTTTCTTTGAGTAAGTACCAAGGAGTGTAGTTGATGGATGCTGCTGCAATTGTGTGCTTACATTTATAATAAATTGCATAATTCTTTTCCACAGTGAATGTGCCACTTCCTATCAGTAATATATATGAGAGCTCCCTCAAACTGCATTCTCACCAGCACTTGCCATTGTTAGTTTTATTTTTTATTGCCTTAATTCTGAGACATGTGTGACAGTATTCCATTGTGGTTTTAATTTGCAGTTCTCTAAAGACTAAGAATGCTGAGCTTATGCACATTTGTCATCTGCATATCTTCTTTCATGAATTGTCTGTTTGGATATTT